>KE152099.1:810792-848034 GCA_000411095.1 Aethionema arabicum | reverse complement strand
ATATATATATATATATATATATATATTTGAATTAGATTAAGTATGTTACGTTCTGTTAATTTGTCTTGCGAAGATCGATGTTTTAGGTTAGTTTTTGTTTATAATTATAGATGTTTTTGTATCTTCTATGCTAAACATGGTAGTTATTTCTCTATTGTATTTTATAAAGCTATTAATTTTTTTTTTGTTATAACTACAGAATAATGAGAGATTTGAAATATATGAGAACTTTTAAAAATATTTTTTTATGAAGCAGAGATTAATTAGATATATCTTATATATATATAAAGGTAAATGCATTTCATAGAATTAAGTGGCATTTTGATAAATAAGCAGATTATGAAACAAACCTTTTCATGTGTATATATATAATTTTATTTTATAACTATTTAAAAGACAAACTAGAATAAAAAAGATAACAAAAAAGGAACCAAAAAAAATAAACCAATGCATGCATTAAAAAAAAGCTTCGAATAAAAAGAATTACTTACGCCTTTTTAATAAAGTAAATTGTATCAAATGTGGTACAACATAGGAATTTAAAAATAAGAAAAATAACTTCTACATTTTTTTATATGGTTATATTTTATATATATGGTTTATATATATACGTTTTCTTAAAAGAAGAAATAGTTATTCCTAAATGTGATTGATTCGATGTTTAGTCCAATTTATTTATCTCTAGTGCAGTAGTAATCTGTGTGGTGGTTTTCGGCCATACTTTCCATACACATAATCATATCCTAACTCTATTATTAATGAGAAAAGGTTATATTATTTTAATCGATTACTTTTTATGATCCTAAACTTTTACTTATTATTTTCTTTTTATTTGGGGTTAATTTCCGGGCATCCGTTTTTTTTATTAAAATGTATTCACTTTTTGAAAACAAAAAAAAATATATATATATATATATATATATATATACGTGACATCACACTAATGATTTCCATTTCCCTACCGGTAGAACTTTGACGAATTTTACAAATGTTCTATTTTCTATAAATGTCATCATTTATTAGTGTGTAGCAAAAATGTATTTGCTCCTAAAATTATGATATTTTTAAAAACCTTCTATGAGTTAGAGGATTTTTTTTTTTTAAATCCCATAAAACATATAGATCTAATTTACAATTAAAAATATCATATTATGAATATATTTGTATACATGTATATTGCCACTATNATTTTTAAAAACCTTCTATGAGTTAGAGGATTTTTTTTTTTTAAATCCCATAAAACATATAGATCTAATTTACAATTAAAAATATCATATTATGAATATATTTGTATACATGTATATTGCCACTATTAAAACATTGTTCACGAATATATAATAATAATAATAATAATAATAATAATAATAATAATAATAATAATAATAATAGTAATAATTGATAGACCGAAATAAATGAATTTTCAAAAATGTCTCAATTCAACTATTTTTTGTAAAAATATTTTTAACACTAGATTCAATAGTATTATTGGTATACTCTTATATATTATTACACATTTGTAAAAATCTCATAAATTAGAATATTTTGGGTAATTCATCTTGAAACAATTTTTCAATTTTTTTTTCTTTATTTATGAATTTTATTGTGAATGGTTTTCTAATAAATAAAATGTATTTTTCTCAATAGAGAATTCATTTGTTGGTCAAACGTATCTCAAAATTATAAATACATGCATCTACAAGTTATATAGACTAATCAACCCAACTGGAAAAAAGGTTGATTAGAATAAATAATTATAATATCGTCATTAACTTTTAATTTTAGTAAAATACATTAAAATTGTGCACAACGTGGCATAATTACAAGTAAATAAAAAAATAAATAAAACGTACAAACGCGTTTGCCTTAAGTAAAATATATTAAATTGGCCTTTAAATATTACAAAGTAAAATGCAATAATGAAGATTTAATAATTATGAACATTTTTATTTATTAAATAAATGATAATATAATAAAAACATCAAATATATAAAAAAATTAAAATATTTTATATAAGTTATTTAGTTAATGGCAGACAGATGGACCAATATAGGAGGATCAGAATCCTTCCTTATGTGTCTTAAATGTTCTTCAGTTATCATATTTGCAACATTTTTCTTCTTTAATTAAAAGATCTCAACTAAAGTATAACTAATTTTTAATTTTGCTATAAAAATGTAATATTTTTATATCTTAAAATGTAAAAGAATTAAAACGATGATCGAAACATAAGATTACATGGTCAGTCCGAAACAAGATATCCTAATAGTTTTTATTGTAAGTGCTATGAAAATAAAGTATACTAAGGCCATCCTCATTCCAGACTTTCATAAAAGACCCAAACTTTTGTTTTGTTTTTTTTTGTCTAAAATAGTTTAAACACCCTACAAAAGTTGTCTATTTAGTGCTCTTTTACAATAATTTAGAGCTTAAAGAATCTAAAAATATTATTTTTGGATCCTTGAGGATCACCATTGTTGGTGCCCTAAGAGTGTCAAACAAATTGACTAATAAATATCCCCTATATATTATTTGAAAAGCGATTTTAAATACAACGTTGGTTTATAGACCGTGCCACTAGAAAAAAATATTGTACAGTTATTTTTTTCAAATTGTTATATTTATTTATTTATCTATATTATAATTGATCATATTATCTTTATCAATATTATTTATCTCTATAAATATTATTTATTATTAGCTTTTAATTATTATTATTTATTTAAATATTTTATTGTTGGGATTTGATGTTTTAGGTTATTATAATTATCATAATAATTTTAAAAATTAAAATATACAATATATCTCTTATTTAAAGATAAACGTATCATATATAGATATGTGTTATTTTCTTAATTGATTAGGAAAAATCTTATCCCAAATCTTAGTTCATATTCATTAGTTTCCTTATTATTTATTTATTAGATTTTAATTATCCTCTATATATTATTTGAGAAGCGATTTTAAATACAACGTTAATTGACCGTTAAATTATCGTTAGTATCTAATTACAACGTTGGTTTGTAATCAGTGCCATAAAACTAATCGCTAGAAAACAAAATATTAGACCATTATTTTTTTGAATTGTTATATTTATTTATATATCTATATTATAATTGTTCATATTATATTTATGAATATTAATTATTTATTAGTTTATAATTATTATAATTTATTTAAACATTTTATTGTTAGGATTTTATGTTTTAGACTATTATAATTGTTTTACAAATTTGAAATTAAAATGTACAATATATATCTCTTATTTAAAAATAAACGTATCATATATAGAGATTAATTGATTAGGAAAAATCTTATCTTAAATCTTAGTCCATNAAACATTTTATTGTTAGGATTTTATGTTTTAGACTATTATAATTATTATAATTTTTGTACAAATTTGAAAATTAAAATGTACAATATATATCTCTTATTTAAAAATAAAGGTATCATATATAGAGATTAATTGATTAGGGAAAATCTTATCTTAAATCTTAGTCCATNATTAGTTTACTTATTATTTATTTATTAGTTTTTAATTATTATAATTTATTTAAATATTTTATTGTTAGGATTTTATGCTTTAGATTATTATAATTATCATAATTATCTTACAGTTTTGAAAATTAAAAATATACAATATGAAATTGTGATTATCTCTATATATATGAAATTATGATTATCTTATAAAATCTTATATATTTAGATAAATTGGCATATTATATACATATATATATATCCTATATATGATTTAAGAAGCGAAATAAATAAAAAGTATTCGTTTTATAAAAAATAAAGTTTTATGCTTTCTGATAATTAAAATTTTATAAAATTAATTTTAAATCGTCATTCTCAAATAAAAATTAGTCCCGCGTAAAACGCGGGAACAACATCTAGTATATATGATTTTATAAGAACTAATAATTTTAATTATGTTCAATAAATTTTGAAAAGATCAAAACAACATTTAAATCCATTGAACTATCATGTTTTATATAATCATATAATAACTAAAATATCTCAACGTAATTTTAATAAATTTTATATAAAGCTACAATCTTATAGATTTTAAAAAGATAACGATAAATATTATTTACTTGAATTATTTAATTATGAAGAATGCAATATACAGTTTGAATATAAGAATCAAAAAAGGTATACGATTTGAAGATACGGCAGGTACAAGTAATAGAAAGTAGAAAGATTAGTGTTATAAATAAAGTACATATTAAGAGAAAATAATCATCGTTTAGTACACCTGTCATTACACTTCTTCTTCTATTTTATTACAACTTATTATACGGAAAGTTCTACCTAAATATTTTTTCAACGTTGATAACTATTATATTCCTACTTTCTTTGTCTTTTTGCTCATTATAAATGTTTTTAACTCATATTTACTATATTGTTTTTTTGCTTATATATATATAATAATAGATTTGATTTGTTGTACCGGTCGAATTTTTGGATTGAGACAATCGTCTGATATTTTGTAAAAAAACATTAATAATTTTACACTAGTCATATATGTTTTATAGTGGATGCAAGTGGATAAGTGCAAAGAGATTTAGGCATGAAATCTTTAATTTATGTATATGTTTAAGAGGATAGTTGTAGAAAATATCCTGACTTTTTAAGATTTTATAGATCAAATCTTGATAAAAAAAACATAATATAAATTAAATTTAACGTTTATGAATTGAACAATCAAAAAATCTAGTATTTTAAAAATGATGCAAATTGAACCTTTGAACTAAAATGATTATGTTTTTTTGAAAACATAAACAATTTCTATCTAAATTTCTACCAACTAAATTATAATTTTTCTAAAATGATTGATTATTCATGATTAAATATTATGGTTCTAAAAATATATATTATATTATTAATTTTTTTATTGTAATAGATCGAATATCCACCATATATTCAATTTGTTTATAGATATCCATAAATACATAACGAAACCGATAAAAAAAAAAAAAATCAAATATAGTAGTTTTTTATACGGAATTCGCTTCGCGTCCACTACATCATTTTTTTAAAATAAGTCAAATCTAAACTTGATATTATCATAATATCATTTTAATCGTTGTAATTATCTCATCGAAATATTAAATTTTGATTAATTTAGGAATGATTTGGTTATTTAATATATATGTTGTGACCGTTACCAAAAGCGTTTTGGCCTTTTGTTGTCGGTAAAATGTCAGAACCGACTCCTAACGTTAAAAACTCTTTCACGATAACTTTTTAAGGAAATTATATTTTAGCTTATGTAAAAGTAAAACTTACCCAACTCAACTCCAACTCTCCAACTTATACAGCTAAATACTTTGAATCTTTATTGAAAATTCTGTCCAAAAAGTTGCATCAATTTTGGGAGAAATTAAAATGATGAATATGCGTTTTTGCTTTTTAAAAAAAGAGAAAGAATGATGACCCATCTTCTCCTAATCGACATGTGTCACCATACCCATATACTATATATATATATATATATATATATCATGACGAAACAAAATTTGATATTTTTCCGAATAAATTTAGAAACAAAATTTTTAATTTTTTTTTGAATATTTTGTACTGAAATATAATAGTGTTGTCAATAGTATTGTTATTGTGTAACTAATAATGTCCTATGTTTTCATCTAAACAAAAATTGATTAAAAAAATCTTATAGTTTTATGAAAAAATTAGAAATTAACACAACAATTTTATATTTTGAATATTTTTTTTAGATTCAAAATGCTATACTAAATATATAATAGTGTTGTTAACTATACGATTACGTTTTAATAATCAAAGATAAGCTAGATATCAAAAAATATTATAATGAATTTGTTTTGTAAATATTTTTTTTTGTTTTTATCCTTTAGACCACAAAAACGGATCCGTTAAAAAAATGATATAAAACGTGAAATGCGATTTTTTTTTCCATTATACATGTCATAAAGTATTTAATTTAGTTCCATTATACAACGTTAACAATGATGATGTCATCATCATCAACTCAGTTGGGGGTAGAACCGGTACTTCACCAAAAAAATGTATGATTGAATCAAAGTTGAATTCTCTCTGACTATATCTAGGGCCGGTTCTCTTAGGGGTTGATCGGTAATAGTAGTAGCGATAGATTTTTGCTGTTATATTTTAATTCTTAAATAAAATTTGTAGTTTTTTAAACTTGGAAATAGGACCGGCTTTGAAAATACGGGAGCCTAAAGCAAAATCAGAAATTGGGGCCGGTATTTTAATAAGGAAAAATAAATTTTTTTTTACAAAAGAAATTATATGATGGGGGGCCGAGGCAAATGCCTCACCAGGCTTCCCTCAGGGCCGGCCCTACTTGGAAATTTTTAATTTTGAGATGTCACAAATTATCAATTTTTAAAACTTTAAGAAACTACAAACTAATATAAAAAAAACAAGTTAGTGAAATTTAGCGGCGGTTAACACAAAAAAACATGATTGACAAAAATAACATTTTTAAAAACGTAAAATCACTTAACAACCATAAAAATGAATAAAGCGTAATAAAACATTCGTTTAGATTTTTTTTACTTCTTTTATGAAACATTGCTTCCAATTTGGATTTTGCCGGTCCTAATCACATGTTCGGTGACTAAATAATAACCGTCATTTAAACTGAACTATTCATTAAATTCAATTTTGTTTTTTATTATTTACATATTTAATAAAAAAAACTTTGTCCTATAAATAACCACCTCCATGATTGTTTCTTTCCTCACACACTCTTCTAACATTTAATTAACAAAATGGAATACACAACATATCCTCCACATGAAGCGGAGGAGCGCCGCCACCAAGTCCAAGCTCCGGCGCCGATACCTTTCTTGAAATCACTTCAATATTCAGTTAAAGAAACTTTGTTCCCTGACGATCCTTTCCGACAATTCAAGAACCAGAAAGCTTCTAGGAAAGTGTTACTAGGACTTAAGTATTTCTTACCGGTGTTTGAATGGGCTCCACGTTACAATCTTAGCTTTCTTAAGTCGGATCTTATAGCTGGTGTTACCATAGCTAGTCTTGCAATTCCTCAAGGGATTAGTTATGCTAAGCTAGCTAATTTGCCACCTATTCTTGGGCTATGTAAGTGTTTTTACTTACATGATTTTTTTTTTCTCGTCGTATTTTTTATAAGGTATTTTAGCAATTTTTGTTTTTTGAAAATATAAGATATTTTGTATTGTAAATAGAAAGCGCTTCAGAATTAATATCGTTTTAGAAATACTTTTTTTTTTAAATGAAAAGTTTTTCAAATTTTCGAGATAATTTATATAAGTAAATACCGATTATACTTTTAATCTTTAAATGTTAAAAAAAAATTAGTATAATAAATTTGGTAATTACATTTAATTAACAAGATTATTCTCGGTAAATCAAAGAATTTATTTGTGAGAAAAATGTTAGAACGACTCTTAAAATGAAACGTAAGGAGTATATTAATTACAATTTCTTTTTGTATAATCATTATTTAACATATAATGATAAGTTAGTTATTTTAATAGTTTTATTAATTTGTGTGTATTAAAAAAAAATCTTATATTATGATACGTAGGAAATATATATATGTTTTTTTTTTCGGTTTAGGATTCTGAAATTTGTTAGTTTTGTAGATTCGAGTTTTGTACCGCCATTGGTGTATGCGGTGCTAGGGAGTTCAAGGGATTTAGCGGTTGGAACGGTGGCGGTGGCGTCTTTATTGACGGCGGCGATGTTAANGTGTGTGAGGAAAAAAACATGATTGACAAAAATAACATTTTTAAAAACGTAAAATCACTTAACAACCATAAAAATGAATAAAGCGTAATAAAACATTCGTTTAGATTTTTTTTACTTCTTTTATGAAACATTGCTTCCAATTTGGATTTTGCCGGTCCTAATCACATGTTCGGTGACTAAATAATAACCGTCATTTAAACTGAACTATTCATTAAATTCAATTTTGTTTTTTATTATTTACATATTTAATAAAAAAAACTTTGTCCTATAAATAACCACCTCCATGATTGTTTCTTTCCTCACACACTCTTCTAACATTTAATTAACAAAATGGAATACACAACATATCCTCCACATGAAGCGGAGGAGCGCCGCCACCAAGTCCAAGCTCCGGCGCCGATACCTTTCTTGAAATCACTTCAATATTCAGTTAAAGAAACTTTGTTCCCTGACGATCCTTTCCGACAATTCAAGAACCAGAAAGCTTCTAGGA
This sequence comes from Aethionema arabicum, assembly GCA_000411095.1. Lineage (NCBI taxonomy): Eukaryota > Viridiplantae > Streptophyta > Magnoliopsida > Brassicales > Brassicaceae > Aethionema > Aethionema arabicum. The sequence continues at coordinate 839,801 of KE152099.1, read as the reverse complement.
AAGTGTTACTAGGACTTAAGTATTTCTTACCGGTGTTTGAATGGGCTCCACGTTACAATCTTAGCTTTCTTAAGTCGGATCTTATAGCTGGTGTTACCATAGCTAGTCTTGCAATTCCTCAAGGGATTAGTTATGCTAAGCTAGCTAATTTGCCACCTATTCTTGGGCTATGTAAGTGTTTTTACTTACATGATTTTTTTTTTCTCGTCGTATTTTTTATAAGGTATTTTAGCAATTTTTGTTTTTTGAAAATATAAGATATTTTGTATTGTAAATAGAAAGCGCTTCAGAATTAATATCGTTTTAGAAATACTTTTTTTTTTAAATGAAAAGTTTTTCAAATTTTCGAGATAATTTATATAAGTAAATACCGATTATACTTTTAATCTTTAAATGTTAAAAAAAAATTAGTATAATAAATTTGGTAATTACATTTAATTAACAAGATTATTCTCGGTAAATCAAAGAATTTATTTGTGAGAAAAATGTTAGAACGACTCTTAAAATGAAACGTAAGGAGTATATTAATTACAATTTCTTTTTGTATAATCATTATTTAACATATAATGATAAGTTAGTTATTTTAATAGTTTTATTAATTTGTGTGTATTAAAAAAAAATCTTATATTATGATACGTAGGAAATATATATATGTTTTTTTTTTCGGTTTAGGATTCTGAAATTTGTTAGTTTTGTAGATTCGAGTTTTGTACCGCCATTGGTGTATGCGGTGCTAGGGAGTTCAAGGGATTTAGCGGTTGGAACGGTGGCGGTGGCGTCTTTATTGACGGCGGCGATGTTAAGTAAAGAAGTTGATGTTGACAAAGATCCTAAGCTTTATCTCCACCTTGCTTTCACCGCCACTTTTTTCGCCGGTGTTCTTCAAGCCTCCCTCGGCATTTTCAGGTTCTTTTATTTCTTTTTTTCTTTTCTTGTAACGGTGCAATAGATAATAACAACAAATATTAAGAAAAAATTAACAAAAGAAAAATGTTAAAAAGATGAAAAAAGAAAAAGATTTTGCTATTATTTGTAGGTTGAATTAATAGAGAAAAGGTACTCTTTTTTTTTTTGACAAATAACCGAATCAATTATTGAAATTTGTCGGTTTAGATAATATTAAGTAAAATAGATTTGTCGCTTTTTACTTGAACTGTGGCTAATATAGTTTGAACTAAATTTAACACGTGGAGTATGATTCGTCCATATATTGTATTCTCCCGGTTTAAATTAGTTGATTTTTTAATTTTTTTACATAAATTAAAAAAAATTACTTAAATTGACTATTTTAAACAATCAATAAACTAATATTTTTTTTTGAAATAATTTTTTTGAACTTACAAAAACAATTATTTAAATTATTTAATTTAAATAAAAAAACATAAAAAATAATATAAAATGAAATAAAAAGTTTTCAATAAATCATCTAATTAAACCAAAGGGAGTATAATATAAGTAAAACAGGTACCTAGATTTTTGTATAGGAACTTTATTTGTACTAAAGATTTGTGAAATATTTGTGGTCACGGTGGTTTATAAAGTACATTGGTTAATTCACCGAAAAATTTGGTAAAACTAGGGAAAAATTGAATGAATTGAGTAAAGTTTGGTGATATTATTATAATCAAATTAAGTGATAATTAAATTGAAATTTATATTAAAAAAAATTGAAGGTTAGGGTTCATAGTGGATTTTCTATCGCATGCAACGATAGTGGGATTCATGGGAGGAGCAGCTACTGTTGTGAGTCTTCAACAGCTGAAGGGTATTTTCGGACTTAAACATTTCACTGATGCCACCGATGTTATCTCAGTCATGCGTTCCGTCTTCTCCCAAACTCACCAGGTTTTGATTTTTCTCTATATATAGGCCAGTTTTAGGTAAAACTCGATGAAACATTCGTCTCGGTCCTCAAATTATACCGGTCTCTAAACTATATATTTATATATATTAAAAGAAAAATTGTTTTTTCTGTATATGAAATATTTGTTCCAATTTCGAATTTTGTTATAGACCCCATTTTTCAAGACCAATATATATATATATATGCATTGATGGAGCTATGTAGAAGTCATGGGGTCAATTGACTCACGTGAAAAAAAAATTATACCATAAATTTTGACTTTTTTGTAATTGATCAACGTTGAAATTTTTTTTCGACTTCATTAATTTTAAATTATTCAATATTTTTTTTAAAAAAAATGTTATGATCCCCTAATAAAATTTTCGTGTATGTAATGATTTTGAATTTGTGCAGTGGAGATGGGAGAGTGGTGTTTTGGGATGTGGTTTTCTGTTCTTCCTTCTCTCTACTAAATATTTCGTAAGTTGATTTTTTAACATTTATGATTAATTTTACCTCTTAATGATGAATTAAGAGATGTTATATATATGTATTGATGATATTTGTAGAGCAAGAAGAAGCCAAAGTACTTTTGGGTGGCTGCAATGGCTCCTTTGACCTCAGTGATTCTTGGAAGTCTCTTGGTTTATTTCACTCATGCCGAGAAACATGGTGTTCAAGTGGTACCACCTCTCTCTCTCTCTCTCTCTCTCTCTCTCTCTCTCTTTTTCTTGTTTTCTCTCTTAGATTCGAAATAGAAAAGAAACAAGAAGCAAGAAGTTAAGGTAGTTATGTGAGAAAGTGGGAGTAATCATTGAGTACTTGAGCATTTTTTTTTTTGTAAATCTAGAGGTGATAAAAAAAAGAGGATAAATCCACACAAAATGAGTGAAACAACAGTAGATGAAAAAAAAAATAGATTTCTATGGATAAAATAAATGATAAATAAATGATTAAAGAGAAATAAAATGAATAGAGTGAAAACATGAATAAACACTTAAAGTGAATGATAACTATTTAAATGAATAAAAAATAAATTAACATAAAATTATATCATTTTTTATATTAAAAACATATACAATTCGATATATATGTATAATTTTTTTTTCTTTGTCATATATGTATAATTTTATTATCAGTATAAAAATATATTTATTATTCTAATTTACAAAATTTATTTTTTATTATAAGAATTAAGATTGATAAAAAAAAAAGAAGAATTTGTAAGAAAAAAAACTTTTTTTTTTAATTATTGGTAAATGTTCGAGTAAAGTAAGGTGTACGATTGTGCAGATAGGTAACCTCAAGAAAGGACTGAATCCACCGTCCGTTTCAGATCTCGTCTTCACTTCTCCTTATATGTCCACAGCTCTCAAAACTGGTCTCATCACTGGCATCATCGCTCTCGCTGTAACACACCATCTCTACTCTTTTTTTTTTAAATTCATATATAAATGGGATGACGACGGAAAAACTCGTGAATATTGATTTCTTGGCAAAAAAAATTTCAACATTTTTTTTAGCGAAACAAACCCTAGATAATTAATTTGGTAAGAAATCTTTTGACTTTGTTTTTACGGCAAAAAAAATTTTCCACTAAATTAATCTTTAAATCAAAGTAAGTCTCCAATTAAATAAAACGATGCTTTTAAAAAATCAAAATAAAAGTTATTAACTACGGCTAATTAAAATTTTAATTTTACAATTTAAACGCATAGTTTTTTTTAATTAGATACTAAAGGTGATTCAATCTTTAATTTAATGGAGGAGTTTTTTTTTTTGTCAAAAAACTAAATCTAGAGGTTTTCTCTCCAAATTAATTGTCCATAGTTTATTTCGAAGAAAAAAACAAAGTGTATGAGTGTTTTTGCTAAAAAACAAAATTCAAAGATTTTTGTCAAATTAATTTTCCAGGTTTTGTTTCGCAAAAACCACAAAATTCAAAAAATTTCGCCAAATTATTTTTTTTTAAGTTTTTTTTGCCAAAAACACAAAGTTTAGGAGTTTTTTTCGCCATCATTACTACTTAAATCCCTAAAAAATGTCAATTATAACAATTCAAAACAATATCTAAAAACAGGAAGGAATAGCCGTTGGGAGAAGCTTTGCAATGTACAAAAACTACAACATAGATGGAAACAAAGAGATGATAGCTTTTGGAACAATGAACATAATTGGTTCTTTCACTTCTTGTTACTTAACCACTGGTCCTTTTTCAAGATCTGCTGTTAACTTCAACGCTGGTTGCAAAACTGCGTTTTCAAACGTGGTTATGGCCATAGCCGTTATGATCACACTCCTTTTTCTCACACCTCTATTCTACTACACACCTCTTGTTGTTCTCTCCTCCATTATTATTGCTGCAATGCTTGGGTTGATTGATTACGATGCTGCGATTCATCTGTGGAAAATCGACAAATTCGACTTCTTTGTTTGTATTAGTGCTTACCTTGGAGTTGTCTTTGGAAGCGTTGAGATTGGCCTCATCGTCGCGGTAATTAACTCAATTTCTAACATTTCTATATACTACAAGAAAACATATCTTTTTTTACCAGTGTTGGTCAACAATTGGTGAAAAAAATCTTATTTTATCAATTTTTGACGATAGTTTTGGTAAAAAATTGTCATTTTTACAATTTTCGACCAATTTTTTGTAGTAATTTTTTTTTTTATAATTTGATTTGGTCGAAAATGGTAAAAAAAACTATCATTTTTTACCAATTTTTTTATGGTAAAAAAAACTTTCGATAATTTAATTTGGTCAAAAATTGGTAAAAAGCTGTCATTTTTATCAATTTTCGACCATAGTTTTGGTAAAAAAAAATGTCATTTTTACCAATTTCAACCAATTTTGTTTTGGTAAAATTTTCTTTCTGATCATTTGATTTGGTAAAAAATTGATAAAAAACAATCAATTTTTACCATTTTTTATGGTAAAAAATAATTTGATTTGGTCAAAAATTTGTAAAAACTGTCATTTTTACCAATTTTCAGCCAATTTTTTAAGGTAAAAAAAACTTTTCGATAATTTGTTTTGATCAAAAATATTTTTGACCAATTTGAAACTAAAATATTATCAGATCGAAAACCGGTCAAAAATATCTTCAACCAATTTTCAACAAACCAATATTTTGGTCAAATTTATGGTCGAAAATTGATATGTTTTCTTGTAGCGTTCTAACCGCACAAAAAACTTACTAATTGATGTGATTTTTGGTGATGAAGGTGGCGATTTCTATAGCGAGGCTGTTACTATTTGTGTCAAGACCAAAGACAGGAGTAAAGGGAAACATACCAAACAGTATGATTTATAGGAACACTGATCAGTATCCTTACTCAAGAACTGTTCCTAGTCTCCTTATCTTAGAGATTGATGCTCCAATTTACTTTGCAAACGCTGGTTACTTACGTGAACGGTACGTAACCGTAAACCCTATTTTTGTATATACAAGGCAATGAGGATCATGTTTTAACATTTTTATTGAACAGAATCGTGAGATGGATCGATGAAGAGGAAGAAAGAGTTAAAACTTCAGGAGAAAACAGTTTACAATATGTTATATTGGATTTGTCTGGTAAATTTCTTGAGTTTTTTTTTGTGAGATAATTTTGGTATTTTGGGAGGATTTTTTATTTACTTAGATTTTGTGTTGATATGAAACAGCTGTTGGTAATATTGATACGAGTGGTATAAGTATGATGGAAGAAATCAAGAAAATCATCGACAGAAGAGACCTTAAGGTATTTATGAACTGTACACATGTGTCTATTAGATATTAAATTTGGAATCCATGGATATCGGATAGTAACCGGAATCAAACTAATATCTATTGGGTACCCAAAAGTAACCAAATTTTTTTCCGGTATTTTTTTTCGTTTTTTGGATATTGTTTTTTGTTTTTCGGGTATTTTTTCGGTTTTTTGGATAACTTTTTTAGTTTTTCGGGTATTTTTTTTTGGTTTTTTGGGTATTTTTTTTGTTTTTCGAGTAATTTTTTGTTTTCTTTCGGGCATTTTTTTTCGGGTAATTTTTTGTTTTCTTTTGGGTATTTTTTGGATAATTTTTTAGTTTTTCAGATCTTCTTATTCTTATCAAGTATCTTGAACTGGAACCAGAGCCGTATTTGGGCATAGGTAAGCTAGACCCAGGCCTAGGACCCAAAGTTTAAAAAACTAAAATCTTTTAGTAGAAAAAAAAAACCGAACCAAAATATTCAAAAAACCTAACGGATCTTATAGTCATGGAACCGAATAACCAAAACTACCAAACCGAAACCGAATGAATACCCTAATGCCCAACCCTAATTTTGGTTGTTGATTCTTTTGTTTGTTTTTTTTTGTTGATTTTTAGTTAGCATTGGCGAATCCAAAAGGAGAGGTAGTGAAGAAACTAACGAAATCGAAGTTTGTGGATGATTATTTGGGGAAAGAATGGATGTTTTTAACAGTAGCAGAAGCAGTGGAAGCTTGTAGCTATATGCTTCACACCTTTAAACCTGAAGCTTCCAAGAAGGAGACTTGGAACGACGCCGTATAGTTCGCTTTGTAAACTGTAATCTCAGAACAAGAACAGGACAACACATTTTATAAAATGTTGATGAAAATGATGAGAAAGATGCAATTTGTAGCGTAATAAATGTTTGATATTTTGTGGTGAATAAAACCACTTGAGAACAATCTCAAGTTCAGTTTGCAAATGATTAAACCAGAGAAACTCGCTTTCTCCATTTACCGCCAATTTCCTATTTACAAACTTCGAAACCCAGAAGAAGCGCAGCGCGATCTCGTTAGGGATTTACTTTGCCGGTTGAAAAAATGTGTTTGCGTGAATCAATTGAGAGAGATACAAGCTCAGATGTTGTTGAATTCTATCCATAAACCCAACTTTTTGATTCCTAAAGCTGTGGATCTTGGAGACTTCACTTATGCTTCGTTTCTATTCTCGACTACGGATGAGCCTAACCATTACTCCTTCAATTTTATGATTCGAGGTTTGACAAATACGTGGAATGATCATGGCGGGGCTCTCTCTCTGTTTCGTCGGATGAAGTTTGATGGTGTAAAGCCGGATAGTTTCACTTATAATTTTGTTTTTGTCGCGTGTGGAAATGTATCGGAGTTGGAGGTTGGTAGGTCTGTTCATTCGTCGTTGTTTAAAGTTGGATTGGAAAGAGACGATCACGTAAATCATTCGTTGATTACAATGTATGCTAAATGCGACCAGGTCGTTTATGCACGGAAAGTGTTCGATGAAATTACTGAGAGAGATATTGTTTCCTGGAACTCCATGATTTCTGGGTATACTCAGGCGGGTTACTCCAATGATGCAGTGGAATTGTTTAGGAAAATGGAAGAGGAAGGAGTTGTTCCTGATGAGAGGACGCTAGTCAGTGTATCAGGAGCTTGTGCACAATTGGGGGATTTGAAAACTGGTAGATTAATGGAGGAGATAGCTATCGCTAACAAGATCGAGTTAAGCACGTTCCTTGGGACTAAGTTGATCAGTATGTATGGAAAATGCGGTGAATTGGATTCAGCCAGAAGAGTTTTCGATCAAATGATCAAGAAAGATGGTGTTCCTTGGAATGCTATGATTTCTGTGTAAGTCAGTGTAATATAAACATAATGTGCTCTTCCAGAGAGCTGAATTTGATTGGAATCTTACGATTGTTCTTACTGATTCCATGACAGGTACTCGCAAAATGGGATGTCAAATGAAGCTCTTAAACTGTTTCTTGAGATGGAGAAAACAAGAGTTTCTCCAGATGGGGTTACATTATCTACGATACTATCTGCTTGTGGCTCAGTAGGAGCTCTTGAGTTTGGTAAAAGGATAGAGACACACGCTTCAGAGTACGGCTTGCAGCACAACATCTACGTTGCTACAGGACTTGTTGACATGTACGGAAAGTGCGGTCACATAGAGGACGCTCTACGAGTATTCGAAGCCATCCCCGAGAAAAACGAAGCTACTTGGAACGCTATGATATGCGCTTACGCACATAATGGATACTCTCAAGAAGCTCTCGCACTCTTCGATCGCATGTCAGTTCCCCCAAGTGAAGTTACATTCGTTGGTGTCCTCTGTGCTTGCGTTCACAGCGGATTAGTCGATCAAGGACGTCGGTATTTCCATCAAATGACTTCTTTATTCGGGTTAGTCCCGAAAATCGAGCATTACACAAACATGATTGACCTCTTGTCTCGTGCTGGACTATTAAAGGAAGCTTGGGAGTTTATGGAGAAACTTCCAGGGAAGCCAGATGAGGTCATGTTAGGGGCAATTCTAGGTGCGTGTCAGAAGAGAAAAGAGATGATAATCGGCGAGAAAGCGATGAAGATGTTGATGGAGATGAAGCAAGCGAAGAATGCAGGAAATTACATAATTTGTTCAAAGGTTTACGCTGATCTGAAAATGTGGGATGAGTGTGGGAAGATGAGAGCGTTGATGAAAGACAGAGGCGTCGTTAAGACCCCTGGATGTAGCTGGATTGAAATCAATGGTGAGATCATGGAGTTTCACGCAGGTAGTGAGTATTTAAGGGAAAACGCTGGTCCTTTATTCAATTTCTTGGTCAAGGAGATGAAGAAAGAACGGTAGAGGCAATTGTATGGTCCTGCCACTGACGAGAGAAGCCAGAAACGGTTAAAGCGGTTCTAGTGGTTGGCGGTTAAAGCGGTTTAAGGAAGGTGAATATGGTGGAAGACAAAAGAGTAAAGAGGTAGTTTTATGATCCTGCCACTGACGAGAGAAGAGAGAAACGGTTCAAGCGGTTGTAATGATTAGCGGTTCAAGCGGTTCAAGCGGTTCAAGCGGTTCAAGCGGTTCAAGCGGTTAAAGCGGTTTAAGGAAGGTGAATATGGTGGAAGACAAAAGAGTAAAGACAGAGTTTGTTGGAAGTTGGAACATAGCTTGCAAAAACTGAACTTGAAGGTGACGTTAATGAATAAATATAGAAATTATACACATAATTTAATTTATATGCATTAATCTTAGACTAATTTTAATCTAATGACTTTTTGTTATATATTTATTGGTGTATTTATCTGATAATTTCAATCTCCGAAATTTTGCATTTCTCTCGCCAGACCAACAACCGTTGAGTGCGGTTGACGAATACGACGTCGTGTCCGCTGTTTTCTCCATTCTACAAGCAATACCTTCTTCACTTCAGATCTCTTCTTCTTCTTTTTTACTTCTTCTTCGTCTTCCATATGTTTTCTTGTATTCCTAGGGTTTCGGATCCTGTTTTTTGTCCTGTTTTCTAGAGGTTGAATTCGATACGTTAGATCTGAAGGAGGAGTCGAAATCACTTTTGGTGTCTCTTCCTGATTTTAAATCTCTGAAGATCCATTTGTGGATCCAGTAAAATGGTGGATTCAGAGCCAATTACGCCTGGTCAGGTACGATATTGTGTAGACTTGGTGTTTTTTTTTTTTCGTTGTATAATTTGTGCAAATTTCTCCCGCGGTTTCGTTAAGTTGGGAATGAATAATTTGGCAGTTGAATGTGAATTCTACTACATCGTTATGGTGGTAATTGATTTACGATTTGCGGTATGTTGCTATAAACATCATAGTTTGCTGTTTTCAAGGGTTCTATGGCATAAAAATCGAAACTTTACTGTCTTTAAATGGTAGTAACCGTCAAGTTCATTTCTCTCTTAGCTCGAATCTACTTACGTTTTTCGATTTGGAATTCAATCTTGAAGTTGAAAACACTAGAGATTTGATTTGGAGGACAGAACATACTCTTTGTAGTTTGATTGATTTACTGTCTCAATTTTGTATCTTGCTTGATTTCTTCTTCTTTAATGCAGGTTTCCTTTCTGCTCGGTGTCATCCCTGTTATCATAGCATGGATATACTCAGAATTTCTAGAGTATAAGAGATCGTCATTGCACTCTAAAGTGTATGTGTTGGGAAGATAATATAACTGTGATTACTCATCTACAGTTTATCTTGTTGCATATCAGTAACGTATATCTGCTTTGTTTTCACAGTTCTTATAAGTTTTCCGATGTTTATTTTATATCTTACTTGCAGTCATTCAGACAATAATTTGGTTGAACTAGGAGTGGTGAAAAACAAGGAAGATGAAGGAGTTGTTTTGCTTGAAGGAGGTCTTCCAAGATCAACATCTTCAAAGTTCTATACCTCATCTATCAAAACAAACTTGATCAGGTAGTTATACCGATTTTTTATTTTTTCAGGTTTTCAAAGATGGAGTTTTCTCTCAATTGAAACCATTTATGTTTTGTCTACTTGTAGGTTTCTGACTCTGGAAGACTCTTTCTTGCTTGATAATCGAGCAACCTTGAGAGCGATGTACGTTCTTTAAATATCAAGATGGATCCATGGTTGTCATCATTATCTAACTGAACATATTACTTATTTTTCAGGGCTGAGTTTGGAGTGATTCTTTTTTACTTTTATATTTCCGATCGAACAAGCTTGCTTGGACAGTCTGGAAAGGTGCCTCCCTTAAATTCTCTAATACATTACTATTATCAGTTTCGACTATCGAAGATCTTGAACAACTTAACACATCTGAGTCCACATAAAAGGAAAGTAAAATAACCTTAATGTGGCTTCCATTTGCAGAATTACAATCGAGACCTTTTCCTCTTTCTGTACTGTCTTCTCATCATAGTTTCAGCCATGACGTCTTTGAAGAAACATAACGACAAATCACCAATCACAGGAAAGCCCATTCTCTATCTTAATCGTCACCAAACTGAAGAATGGAAAGGATGGATGCAGGTAATTGACTCAATTTTTGCTCAGTGTGTGTACTTCACCTCCTCAATTGTGTTTATTTTCTTCGCAGCTTACATCTAAGCTTCTTGACATTATCTTCTGTATCCCAATTTTTCTTAATTTCTGTTATGCCCTGGTTGTTTTGTTCACTGTGAGATGTTTTTGTTTGGTAATTTGTTGTCTTGTGTTTTGCAGGTTCTATTTCTGATGTATCATTACTTTGCTGCGGCTGAGATTTACAATGCAATCAGGGTGTTCATTGCTGCGTACGTCTGGATGACTGGTTTTGGCAACTTCTCTTATTACTATATCAGAAAGGATTTCTCCCTCGCACGATTCACTCAGGTCATATTAACAGTTTATAATTGGCTTTACCATGTTATATGCTTCTATAAAGCGTATATTTTCTTTTGATAGCTCAAGATGCTGATGATAATTTTTTCTTCTTCCAGATGATGTGGCGTCTTAACTTATTTGTGGCGTTTAGTTGCATTGTTCTCAACAATGACTATATGCTATACTACATCTGTCCAATGCACACTCTGTTCACTCTAATGGTGTATGGAGCTCTTGGTATCTTCAGTCGTTATAATGAAATACCATCAGTCATGGCTTTAAAGATTGCTTCATGCTTTCTTGTGGTTATTCTAATGTGGGAGATTCCTGGAGTTTTTGAGATTTTCTGGAGTCCTCTAACCTTCTTACTAGGTCAGTATCAGACATGGCCGTATCGATCTGTGTTTATGAATGCTCACTGAACCATTGGTTTCTATCTTTAATCAATTGCAGGGTACACAGATCCAGCTAAACCAGATCTACCACTTTTACATGAATGGCATTTCAGATCAGGACTTGACCGCTACATATGGATCGTTGGAATGATATACGCATATTTCCATCCCACTGTAATTATCGAAATTTTACAATGATATCGATTTTAATATCTTCTGCTGAAACCGATCGTTGAAGCTTTTTTTTACATTTTGATCTCAGGTAGAGAGATGGATGGAGAAATTGGAAGAGTGTGATGCCAAAAGAAAAATGACAATCAAGACCAGCATAATCGCAATTTCGTCATTTGTGAGTTTGGTTTCTCTCTACTTATCGATCTTGTGTGTTTCATTATATCTGATGCAAGAGTCATGTTTCATATTACTTAGGTTGGTTACTTATGGTATGAATACATCTACAAGCTTGACAAGGTTACTTACAACAAATATCATCCCTACACATCATGGATTCCAATAACGTTAGTTCAAAATTTCTCTTGTTCTTACATTATGTAAGTCTCCTCTCTGGTTTCTTACTTGAGCTTTGAATCTTGGTCTCAGTGTCTACATCTGTCTGCGGAATTCCACGCAACAGCTACGAAACTTCTCCATGACACTCTTTGCGTATGTTTCTTAATCTTACTCCATTTGTTTGATATATCCTTTAAACCAAGCTTTGTATTGAGATGTAATGAGACAAAATTGTCATGACCTGATCTTTCTAGGTGGCTTGGCAAGATAACATTGGAGACTTATATTTCACAGTTTCACATCTGGTTAAGGTTTGTAAAGAAACTCTTTCATTTCTCCTCTTAACTCTTATTAAAGAATCTAAGTTCTGACTACATAAATGTTCTCTGCAGATCGAATATACCGAACGGACAGCCTAAGTGGCTATTATCCATCATTCCAGAATACCCAATGCTCAATTTCATGCTCACAACAGCAATCTACGTCTTGGTAAAGCAGTTGCTACTTCCTAGAAGCTCTTTATCTACTTGTAGCTTCTAACTTATTCTCATGTTTTCTTCTTTAAGGTGTCGCATCGACTTTTTGAGCTTACGAATACTTTAAAGACGGTTTTTATACCCGCAAAAGACGATAAGCGGCTACTCCACAATGTCCTTGCTGGAGCTGCAATCTCCTTCTGTTTATACCTTACCGCTTTCATTGTTCTCCAGATCCCACACTAACTTGTAAATCCTCTTGTTCCTTCTGGTCCATTGCAGCCACAGTTGATGTTTAAATGTGCTAACTTTGTGATTTCGACAGGGGACAGGAACTTAAGCTGAAGTTTTTATGTCCAAGTTGCTAAAATAGTCACAACATATACGTTCATTGTCGACAAATAAAGATTTGTTTTCTAAAGAAGACCGAACCCAAACACTATACTTTTGAAGCTTTGCCAAGTGAAGAAGCACCGTTGACTTAATTGGAACCAAGAGACAAGTGTTGGAAAACTGGCTAGTTATAGAAGTGAAGAACATCGTGTAGCAATTTGGACGGTGAAGACGACGTCGTTTTAGGACATTACTTACTTTCTCGTTTTTTTTTTCTTCTCTGTTGTAATTTTGCCATAAGCTTCTATACAAGTTCACATTTGTCCACATATAGTCCTCGGCATAAAAACTAGAACCGAAAAACTGAACCGAATCCGAACGAAAAAGAATCCGGAACCGAATCGGAATTGGTATAAATAGGTATTTGATCTTAAATTTGAGATTCTATCTAGCTAAAACCGAATCTATATCCATTGGATATCTGAAAGTAATCGTACTGTTTATTTGATATTTTTTTGGTTTTTCAAGTATTTTTTTTTGTTTTTCGAGTATCTTTTCAATTTTTTCATATATTTTTAAGTTTTTCGGGTATTTTTTTTGGATCTTTTTATAAAATATCCAAACCGGAACAAGAACTGAACCGAAATCTTCAAACAACCGAACAGATCCTATAGTCATGGAACCGTAAAACCGAAGAACCGAACCAAAACCGAACGGGTACCCAAATGCCCAACCCTATCCACATACAATCTCCAATTTACGTGATTTTACCAGATATAATCAACTCAATTTCGTTATAAAACGCGAAAAATATGAGAAAAGAGATTCAATTTCATGATAAAATCATACAAATACACAAACCAAATTCGCAAATTTACATGGGAATAAACACATTAAAAGCTCTCTTTCTCTGCTCTCAATCACATTACAACCTTAGCTCACATCCCTCACTTTCCAGGAACGAAATTGGTAGCAAAAGCCCAAGCATTGTTAGTAACAGGATCAGCCAAATGATCTGCAAGATTCTCAATTGGACCCTTACCAGTAACAATAGCTTGAACAAAGAATCCAAACATAGAAAACATAGCCAATCTTCCATTTTTAAGCTCCTTAACCTTCAATTCAGCAAAAGCTTCAGGATCATTAGCAAGACCCAATGGGTCAAAACTACCACCTGGATAAAGTAAATCCTCTGCTTCACCTAATGGACCATTACCAGCAACTCTGTAACCTTCAACAGCTCCCATTAAAACAACTTGTGTAGCCCAAATAGCTAAAATGCTTTGAGCATGAACCAAACTTGGATTTCCCAAGTAATCTAATCCTCCTTCACTAAAGATTTGTGAACCGGCTTTAAACCAAACTGCTTCACCGAATTTAACACCGTTTTTAGCTAAAAGCTCAGGGAAAATGCAACCTAGGGCTCCGAGCATAGCCCATCTACTGTGGATAACTTCTAGCTCACGGTTTCTTGCAAAGGTTTCTGGATCAGCTGAGAGACCTGCGGTGTCCCAGCCGTAGTCACCGGGGAATTCTCCGGTGAGGTAACTTGGTGGTTCACCGGAGAATGGACCTAAGTATTTGACTCTGTCGGAACCGTACCATGGGCTACCGGAAGGACCGGTTGGTTTTGTGGGTTTTGTGGTTTTGCGCATTGTTATACGGCCGTTTCCGAATACTTCGGAGGATGTTGGAGAGAGTTTTATGGCTTTTCCGGCTAAAGCAGGGGAGGAGAGAGCCATTGTTGAGGCGGCCATTGTTTTTTTTTTTTATTTGTGTTTTTTTTTTTGGTGACTTGGTGAGAGTGATTGAAAATGGAAAGGGTGTAGATTTACTATATAGTGAAAAAGGGAATCTTTGAGAGTAAGGTTTGTTATCTTTGGAGTATCTCTATCTGTTTTTTGATTGGTTGGTTAGATTTCTTTGTTTGTCGTTTTGATGTCTTACGTGTCACTCTCTGCTCCACATGTTTTTTGCTTACTTATTTGGACACGTGTCATTGTTAGGTGTAGCAGATAAGTAATATTTACAGATTTTTTGACACGTGTCATTGATGAGTGAGGATTTTTTCATAACCGTTGTGTTTTAAGAGACTCCAGCAAGCAGAGAAGGTTCGATATTCTCATAGAAAGAGAGGTTGAGAGACTCCGTTCAGGAGAGAAGGTTTAAAAACAATGTTACAATAGGTCTATTTTTTTCCTGTCGCTGGCGACAAGTTTCAGCGGCAGAGATGTTGTTTTTTTGTGTGTCGCTGGCTGAGAGACGTGTTGCTGAGACTTGTCGCCGAAAGTCATCGTTGAGTTGTTCTTTTACTGTCGCAGGATCAGCGGTTTTAGGACATGTTTCAACAATAAAAAATAAACGCTAAAATTTTCAGCGATTTGAATTTTTAATCGCTCGTCGCCAAAACACATTGTTAGTTCAACGACAAGCAAAAAAACAACATTGTGCCACTATTGCTCGTCGCGCGTCGCTCGTTGCTAGCGACAACAAAAAAACAACATCACTTATCGCTCGTCGTTATGGTCTGTCGCTGGTGCTAACCACAGACAAAAAAACAGACCCAATATAGAAAATTTGCATATCATATGATATGTTATTAGAAATATATATCATATGATATGTTATTAGAAATATATGGTCTAGTGGACTAATATATGCATATATAAAACCAACGAAGAAAACTTCTATAAAATAATTCTTATCACTTAAAAATCATTGAGTTTTGTCTACATAATATTTTAATTACAATATAGGTAACTAACTAATCTTTATTAGAATTTAAATTATATAATTAATATTTTTAAATAGAAATTAAATAATATTTTCTTAAGAAATTATTGTGTCAATTCCTTTGAATAATAAGGCCTCTACAACTCATCACACGAATAAACAAGAAGAATCAAAACAGAAAATAGAAAATTAATTTTGGAAAATATACAGTTTTGGGTAAGATTAGTTTCTTAAAATATCATTTCCTTTCATATATAAAAAAACAAATTTTTATAAATCTTCCTTTTATCATTTTTAAAAAAAAGTTTCAAGAGGAAAATAATTACTAAAATACATATTGTAATTATATTTATACTAATTATTCAATGTTCTAACAAGTTAATTTCATAAAAATTAATTCATAAAAATTAAGTTACTATAATTTCTTGAGAAAATTGTAAAAATAGACCCTAAACTTTACCGGATTTTGTATAAAAATTTTCAAATTTTTAAAATGGTTTTTTAGACTTTAAACTTTGATAACCGAGTTTTTTTCAACCCTACAAGATTTTTCAAATTAAAATTAAACTTTGAACATTAAATTTAACCATAATTTTCAAAAAAATATAATCCAAATTTTGATTAATTATATAGTAATTTTAAGTTTAAATTTGAGATTTGAAATTCCGGTTTAAAAAACAAGATTATAAAAATTTAAAGTGGAAAAACCTCGGTTCTCAAAATTCAGGATGTAAAATCCTATCATTAAAGTTAGAGGATTTTCACACCAAATTGACAAAATTCAAGGTCTCTTTTACCATTTTTCTTAATTTCTCCTCCTATAAATAAACGTAGAAATGACTCAAAACTACATCATAATCTTCTTCTTTAATCTCTTCTTTACCAAAAAAAAAAAAACAAAACATGGGTCGTAGAAAGATCAAGATCGAAAAAGTTCAAGAAACAAACGCAAAACAAGTTACATTTTCGAAACGAAGAGTAGGTTTATTCAAGAAAGCAAGTGAGTTATCGACATTATGCAACGCCGAGGTCGGAATCGTTGTGTTTTCTCCCGGAGATAAGCCTTACTCTTTTGGAAAACCAAGTTTTGATGTTGTTGCAGAAAAATTCACAAAAGGAAATGAAGAATCAGAAGAAAGTGATGAAGAATCCAGAGACAAAATTGAATTAGAAAAGATGCATTCAAGACTTAATTCGATTATGGATACAACAGAAGTTGAAAAGAAACGAGGAGAATATCTTCAGAAATTGTTTGAATCTTGTGGAGATAAAAGATTTATGAAATCTGATGAAGATCTTAGTTTAGATGAACTTAAGATTTTAAAAACTAAACTTGAAAGTGTTCTTGATGGGATTGAAGGTAATCTTGATCAGATTGAAACTTCTTCTTATCTTTTACTTCTCTCTAATGGTGAAGAGAAAGTGAACAAAGATGATAATTAATTAGATATAATTGAGAAATATGTTATATTTGTATTGATCTAAAGATATTATAATTATAAATTATATATTAGAAATGAGAAAATTGGTTTGATGAAATATGATTTGTATTTTTTTAATTTTTTCATGATCTTTAGTCTTTTTGATTATTTATATTTTACATTAATAATTAAATAAATAATTTTTATAATTATATATATATATATATTACGATAATAATAAATCATATTTTTATTATGTAATTTAATTTTTTGCAACTATAATTTAATTACATCAATAAATATTATTTTTAATGTTCAAATAAAATATAATTATAGATGTAATTTATTTATATTATTTGTTATATTAAAAAAATCAACGGATTTAATTAGTCCGTGAACCACCATGAATTCGAAAGATTGGATCGTCATTTTGACGGGTTGACGACAGGTCAGATTAGTCAGATCAGGCCACACCGGGTCAAAACGGCTTATAACATCTCTATGATTAGTTAATGTTTACCAACATGTGTAACATAAAAAAATATTAGACCGAAACATTAAGATCTTTTGTTTTGAACACGATTTACCATAATTAAACGCATTTTTAGAAAAAAAAATTTACCCCGCATATTATACGGGATTATTTCTAGTAATTCTTCTAAAGGCAAAGAATCCAATATGTAAATACAAAAATAATTAAATACTAAATTACTGATAAATGTTTGAATACTTAAAATAGAAACTATTCCATCCCCAAAAAAATTGAAACAATTCAAGATTTTCAATTAAAACCTTACTAATTATGCACACTCATGTATCATGTATATACTATAAGATTCAATAAAAAAAAATCGTTACTAAAAATAGATAATTCCAATTTCTAATCACAAAATCTTTCTTCCTCCTCAATATAATTCATTCCCACTGTAATCAAAACCAGACCAATCAAACCCTAAATTCCAAACCCTAAAAGCAAATCCAAATGGGTCGAAGAAAGATAAAGATGGAAGTTGTTCAAGACATGAACACAAGACAAGTTACCTTTTCAAAACGAAGAACAGGTTTGTTCAAGAAAGCCAGTGAATTAGCCACACTCTGCAACGCTGAATTAGGTATTCTTGTTTTTTCTCCAGGAGGTAAACCTTTCTCCTATGGAAAACCTAGTCTTGATTCTGTTGCAGAGAGATACATGAAGGAATATGATGAATCTGAAGATGAAGGTAATAACTGCAAAAGACCTAGATTGAAGAAGATAAGTGGGCAACTTAACTTACTTAATCAAGAGATTGATTCTGAGAGGAAACGCAGCGACATGCTTCAAGAACAGCTTGAATCTGCTGGAGATGAGAAGTTCTTGAAGCCTATTGAAGAGTTTAGCCTTAAAGAACTTAAAGAATATAGAGTTAAGTTGCAGAAAAGACAGAGTAAAATCCAAGGTCAAGCCTCTGAGATGCAAGCTTCAGCTACTTTGATGCTCATCTCCAATTTCAAAGCTCCTGAAAACGAAGATTTAGATGCCTAGTTTTGGAGTTCCATTCTCTATTTGTGTTAGGAAATCAAAAAGAAATGTAACAAAGTTATTCATTTTGATGCAGACACTAATCACTCTTTAAGCACTTTGAGTTCAATTTTGATGCAGACAATTTCTAAATGTTAAAGATATATAGACAGTTCTAAAGTATAGCTCTATTGGGAGAAATCTGAGTCAGTTTCTGATTCATCAAATTCACCAGATTCCTGCAAAAGTAAATATAGAAATCAAGAGCTCATACTAATGTTTTGGCAGGGCGGTGTGGTGTGAAAATAAAAGGGTACCTTTCTCTTGGTATATTCCGCCATTGTTCGGTGAAACTCAGCTCTCTTTTCAGTAGCTATATCATAATATTTCACCTTTTCCTATACAAAAACAGAGAAGGAAACATTCAAGGATTGAGAAACCAGTATCTGTGCATTTGAGTGTATTGAAGAAACGTTTGGAAGATGATAGAGAGTGTATAAACAAACTTTAAGAGACAATAAAGAAACTAGATTAGCAAAAAGATGATGGTATTTTACCCTCAACCATTACGTTTGGTGAAAAAAAAATCAACTATCAAATTGTTTTTTTAACCCCGTACTTTCATAACCGGAGTTTTCAAATCAAAATTAAACTTTAAACATAAAATTAAACCATAATCTCAAAATTTAATCAAGAAATATAATCTAAGTTTTGATTAATTAGACTATAACTTCAAGATTAAGTTTGAGATTTTGGTTTAAATAGGTTTAGGACTCTAAAACTCGGTTATCAAAGTTCAGGGTTTAAAAAACCATTTCGATAGTTGACGTTTTTTTTCAGTAAACTACTATTGTTCAGTGTCTAAAATACAATAATCCAAAGAGCAAACCGAAAAGTAACCTCGTATGTCATTGAGTTCCATTTCTCACCACAAGTCTTCCCAATCTGGATATCATACAGAACAAAGCAAATTCAGTAACAGAACGTAAAAGTAGATGTTTTACATGAAATTAACAGTAATAATTCTCTCTAACCTCACGCATGGACTTCACCTCTGGATTCTGTTCTTGATATTCCTTCCGAAAATCGTCTCTTTGAAACCAAAAAAAACGTCAACAGGACAACAATTTGAGGATTCAACACAAACCAGTGGAGTTTTCAAGAACTTAACACAAATTTTCATTATGAAAAGCTAACAAGTCAGGAGAAAGACACAATAAGTAATTCATGAGGGAAGATACCTACAAGAAAAAGAAGAAAGCAGTGGGTGGTTTTTTGGGCATATCTTTATGGAGTTTTACTGGTTTTTTCTTCTCACTTATCTTTGGCTTTCTCAAAGGCTTTAGTCTCAGTCTTGTCGATCTCCTTACATCTTCATTTGACTTAACACCCAACTCTATGTTCCTGCACCCAAATCACACAAGATCATCCAAATTACACTGAAATCTATCTTCCCAATTAATCCCTTTCCCTTCACTAGTAAACTTTACATTCACTTCAGTTTTCTCCAAATCAATAACTAGGTCAGTAATCACCATAGGGAGGGAAAACAAGCAGAACCAGAAACAGAACCGTAAACCCTAAACCCTAAACCCTTAACTTTAAAGAAAGCAATCATAGCAAAATCAGGAAATTTCAATATCCATCTAAATCTATCTACCCATATATAAATTATCCGGAGACATACCCACCGGAGCCTCCGCTGCACGACGGAGATGGAGAGAGCAGCACCTCAGTGGAGGCTGAAGACGAAGACCGCAATTTCCTTGACTTGGGAGCTTCCTTTGTCATTTTCTCTTTCCCTTTCCCGCTTGTGGAATCGGAAGGTCTGAAACTTGGGATTTTTTCGGTGATGCGTTTAGCACACAAAAGTGTGTGGGACAGAATTGTCACGTGGCGTCATATCAACAACAAAAAAAAAAAAAACACAACCAAGAAATGACAATAACTCGTTAAAATACGTTGTGACCTGAGAAATTACAAATCAATGGCAACACCTTTGCTTCTCAGACATTCCTCACCTGTCTTCTTCTCTCACTCCCAAATCTCTTCCTCCTCCTTCTTCTTCACCAAGAACACTTCCTCTCGTTCCTTCACTTCCATCAAGGTAGAAACTTTTTATGATATTTGCTACAAATTGGTATCGGATTGCGGAAATTGGGAGTTTTTTAGTTATTCCCAAGTCTGAATTTAGCTTTTTTTCTTACTCAGATGGAAAAAGGTGAAGCAAGTGAAGTAATCACCAACAAAACCGAAGCAAAGGAAGCTAGTCCAAAGAAAGTGTTCGTCGCCGGCGCCACCGGAAAAACCGGTAAGAGAATAGTAGAACAGTTGCTATCTCGTGGGTTTACCGTTAAAGCCGGTGTTCGTGATATAGACAAAGCTAAATCATCATTCAAAGACGACCCATCTCTTCAATTTGTATGTTCTCATCTCAAAACACCTTTTTTTTACTGTTTTCTCTTGAATCACCAAAACTGGTCTGTGTTTCCTTTAGGTTCGAGCAGATGTAACAGAAGGTTCTGAGAAGTTAGCTGAAGCTATAGGAGATGATTCTCAAGCTGTAATTTGCGCTACTGGATTTAGTCCTGGATTTAATCTATTTGCCCCTTGGAAAGTTGATAACTTCGGGACAGTGAATCTCGTAGATGCGTGTCGGAAAAAAGGTGTGAACAGATTTATTCTCATAAGCTCCATTTTAGTAAATGGAGCTGCAATGGGACAGCTTCTGAACCCAGCTTATATCTTCATTAACGTCTTTGGACTAACTTTAGTCGCTAAGCTTCAAGCTGAGAAGTACATAAGAAGATCTGGTATTAACTACACCATTGTTAGACCTGGTGGTCTCAAAAATGATCCTCCTTCTGGAAACGTTGTTATGCAGCAAGAGGTAAATGTAAAACCCATTTGCTTTGGACTTAAGACAAGAAGAAACTGAGATTTGATCTTTTGTTTGATCTTGTAGGATACTTTGTCGGAAGGAAGCATATCAAGAGACCAGGTTGCAGAAGTTGCGGTTGAGGCTTTACTTAATCAAGAATCATCTTTTAAAGTTGTTGAGATTGTAGCTCGTCCTGATGCTCCAAAACTTAGCTACAAAGATCTCTTTGCTTCTGTTAAAGGACATTAAGTCTCACCACATGTAATGGAATCTCATAATCTTATGGTCAGAATCTCAGATGTATAAAGCATTTGTGCATAAACTGAGTTCAAGATAAGAGTTTTGTTATTAAAGAGAGACACATACAGAAACCAGCTTAAAGTAAACGCTTATCTCTTAGCTCATCAATGGCGTTTGTTCCCAGTTGCTTGTTCCCATGACTGTAAGACATGGTTCACGATTTCCTCAACTCCAACCCCGTGCTTAACCTGGACATTAAAGAAGACACATCTGTAAAACGAAGCTCGAGCTTTTAACTGATCAATTCTGCTTTCAAAAACCAGCGCAAAAGATGGCTAACCTGAGCAAAGACAAATGGTCCTCCATCACGCATGCGTAGAGAATCTCGTTCCATGACTGATAAGTCGGCGCCAACAGCAGCTGCAAGGTCTGTCTTGTTTATCACCTGCGGATTGAAACCCATTTCACATTACAACTCTGATCTTGTAACGTTTTATAGATGTTTTAGAATAAAGATTTAGAATCACCAGAAGATCAGCTTGAGTAATCCCAGGGCCGCCTTTACGTGGAATTTTATCACCAGCGGATACATCAATGATGTAGATGATGTAATCAGCCAATTCTCTACTAAAATTAGCAGCTAAATTATCTGTAACAAAAGTGTAAACTTCTTCAATGGGGGATTAATGCCATAACTGAACACAAAAACTGAGAAAAATGTGAAAACCTCCTCCAGATTCACAAAGAAGCAAGTCTGTTTTGAATAAGTTGGAGAGTTCTTCAAGAGGACCAAGATTGATACTAATATCTTCTCGGATTGCAGCGTGTGGACAGCCACCTGTTTCAACGGCCCTGATTCTTTCCTCAGGTAAAGCTCCATTCTTCACCAGAAACTCACCGTCTTCTTTTGTGAATATATCATTAGTCACCTACAAGATCAAACAAATCTCCTTTTATTCATATGATCTCAGGGAACAATCTTGTGTAGCTTCATATACTATACTCACTGCAGCAAGACTGTATTTATCCTTCAAGAATCTACAAAGAGCCAGCATTAAAGCCGTTTTCCTGCGTAACCAAAACATGAATCTGATTAGATTTTACTCAATCTCCAGACAAAGACGTATGTAGAACCTATCTTTGCATCATTTGCCAGAAATTAGATCCAAAATTGACATTATTAAGCTCAAGAAATGAAAATCAACACAAGAAAGCTTACTCCAATACCAAAAACATGGAATCCACCTAAAAACACTAGAATCAAGGGTTGAATTTGATCATAATCCTTGTTCAAGGAAGACAAAAATCGCATACCCGGTGCCAACGGGACCACCAATACCGATGGTAAATGCTCTCTCAGAGAAGTTTCGATCGTTAAGCGGAGGAGCTCGACGGCTGAAGTAGCCAGGAGAGTAGATAGGTTCGTGTGAGTGTGGTGCCAGTCCATCGTGGCTATGGTAGACTCTCCCGTCCGGTCCCACCCACGACGTCTCATTGCCGCCCTCAGATTTCCTGCTTAGACCAGAATTACATAGATAACTGTAAAAAAGACCACAAAAAAACAATAGGAATCAAGGAGATCTATACTCGTGCCCGTGCTCGTGTGACGCCATTAGAGAGTAGAACCTCGTTTGCAATTTCTGTGTTGACCGTTGACTATAGCTGACTCCAAGTCTCCACTACACAAAAGAAGATCTCAACGCCAAAAATGAACACCATAACCTTTTCTCTACACTGAACAGAGATCTTTCTTCACAGTTTTAAATGACTAAATTGCCCCTCCTCACTGTTAACTAACAGTACAATTATCGAAAGCTTTATAGTACAAATTTGTCAATTTCTAGTTTACTGTTAACTGTTTGGGTTCAAATTTTACAGTTTCAGTTCATGTTTTTACATGTTTTAGATACGTTGTATAATTATGTGAAAGAAGACCCAGAAATTCAAGAAAATTCGATTTTTAGTCTCAAGAATACGTCTGATATTGATAAACAAGAGTATCCGACAAAATCCAAAACAGGAGATAACAAAATTCATCATAGATTCTACTCAAAAAAAGAGAAACACAGCAACTTTTTTCCCTTGTTGAAACCAAAGTCTATTACCTTGAGAAGATAGAGATCTTTTACATGAACAAGTTGGGTTTTGAGGCTTTGTAGGTAGTCTTCAACTTCCTTGAAGGTGGTCTAACCTTGCGGAACACCAATGGAAACTTGATCTTACTGTTGTGGAACTGCTTAGTGCTCTCTCTCTTGCATAGCTTGGCTGGTACGGTGGCTGTCTTGATGATCTGGATACACGGGAATCGGACACGGTGTCGTGATGCCATCTCTGTGTACATTTGTTCCACTGCTCCATTCAAAGTAGTGTCACGGTACTCCTTGTACATGTTGTGGTATCCAGTACGACTCTGGTACCTTAACCATATTCCGTAGTTCTTGATCTTCGTTGGGTTCTTCTCAAAGATCTGTTAAATGTACATCAAAAAGCCAACACAAGTTATTCAAGTATATCCATGGATTGCTCAATAGAAGTTTCAACAGACAACAAAAGAGAAAACAGGACACTGTTTCACAAAGGGAAAAACAGCAAAACGGAGACAGTTTTGCTCCAGAATATAATCAAGAAAGCATTAATTCTAAGAAGTAAGAAAACAGAATTGAGAATGGCTCCATTTATAGAATCACTAAAGATCTGAGAGTGCATACAAACACTTCGTTAACATAAATTTTACAGAACAAGACACTAAATGTTCATAGCTAGTACTTAATCAAGTATATCTACGGATTGCTCAACAGAAGTTTATACAGACCATAAAGAGCAAACCATATAGAAACGGAGACAGTATTGCTCAAGAGTATAATCCAGAAAGCTTTAATTCTAAAAGTATGAAAACAGAATTGATAATGGCTCGAGTTCTAGAATCACTAAAGATCTGAAAGTACATATAAGCTCCTCTTTAACATAAATTTACCAGAACTAGAGATTAGAGCTTCATAGCTAGTACATTGGATGATGAACTTAACTAGAAAAACGTACACTAGCTGATCAACTTTACCAGAAAAAACATAAATACACAAACGTGAGAAATCTTTTGCGTATCTGAACTACAAAATCAAAACTATACTGCTCTAATCCACCAAAGAAAATTTAGTTCTGAAGACAATAATCAATGAAAAATTAACTCCAGATTATACAGCGAAATTGGTGTTATTACTCCTTTAGAGTAAGATTTATGAGAAAGGAGAAAGTAATTACCTCGTTGATAGCGAGCATCTGTCCATTGCTCTTCTTGACCTTCTTTAGCTTCCTCAAGAAATACCTAATCGAGAAAAGAGCACAAGTGTTTTCAATTTATGAATATATTGAGCATTGATTCGATCATCCAGAAAAGAAACAGAAAAATATTCACAAGAGAGGCGGCAATTACTAACCAGAACTTGGACTTGGCACGAACCTCGTTCGTGGCCCAGAGCTTCATCCTGTAAATCTTAGGGTGCTCATCCTTCTCTGTTGGGAGAGCTCTTCCGACAACCTGGTACTGGTGAAACTGCGATGGAGAAGAAAATAAGATCAGATACAGCAATGGAGATATTGAGATCGAGATGAGATCATGAGCTTACCCTGAATGCTACCATTTTCGCCTCGAGGGGACACTGCGAGCGACAGAAATCTCAATCGACGATAGAAATTTTCGGCTTATAAACGAGCAATTGCTAAATAAACCCTAACCCTAAATCTCAAATTTCGTCAAACAAAAAGCTGAATGGGCCAATGGTCTCTTAAGACCCATTAAGGCCCAAGAAGTCAAAAACATATGCTCACTCATGATTATTTTTTCTTTATAAGAAAGTAAGTAATTACAAAACAAAACCTCAAACTTTTAAAAATATCCAAATAACACCGTAATTGTTTTATAAAATCATTTTACTCCATGAAAATTTAATCTATCTTTCTAAGTGTTTTCTTGGGGGAAAAAAATGTTCTTTTCTTGAAATATATCTTCGGTTTGAAAAGCATTAACGTTAGTTAAATTCCAGTTTACGTACTGTAAACATAATTAAGAAGCCGCTTAAAGTATATGAAATTGAATACTTTGTTAAATAAAACCAAAATATTATTTAATCTAATGAATGACTGAAATCAAAACAAAAAATTTATGAAAAGAATAATATTTTGGTTGTTCTTCTTCTTTATAGTTCAAAAAAAATTAGTTAGCAGATCAAAAGTATATTTTTTAAGAATATCAAAACTTCAAAGGTTACGTTAAGTTCATTTAACATCAGAAATTGTGAACAAAAAAAAAGTTTAACATCAAAAATCTATAAAAGTTTATTAAGTCAATTTTGCAACAAACTTTGCTAAAGCCGGTTTAGATATAAGGGCGAGAAATGTGACCGTCTCGACTCGTTAAATATAAGGTTTATATATTTTTATTTTTATTTTTCTAATAAAAAAATAAAATTAAAATATTAAAAAACAAAAAATAAAACGATTGGGAAAACATAACAATAATAGAACATAAACAAAAAATAAACAATGGAGCTTGCCTCCTGTATGGCTAATGCCTTTTTTTGTATGACTCAACTTCGGTTTAATTAATATATCAGATGTTACAAAAAAAATAAAAAATAAACAAAAAATAAAAAAATTTATTTTTTTCTGAAAAAATTATAAAACACTTGCAACAATAATTACATAACACAAATAATATATAAAAACCTATATATTTTTTACTTTTTTCCCCCGAAACCTATATAATGCTTAAACTGACACTATAAATTTTGCAAACATGCTAATATAAATTTTACAAGAAGTATGTGATAAACCAAAAATATTGATTTACATTCAGAAAATTGCTAATGTTAGCTTTAAAATTACTGGAATATTTTACATTATTTTAAATATTTTTTACATGTATTATCAATAATTCCAAAATAGAGACAAATGATTAAAATGAGGACAATAATACAAAGTATAAAACAAACAGATCAAACAAAATCAAATAGGATAATCTAAATAAATAAATGAATTGGTACAAGTAATATTAAAAAATACATAAAATTTCCCAATTAAATTTTGTATTGCAATATTTTATAATTTTAAATGGTCAATTCACATAAAAAAAACATATGAACACACTATAAATGACTAGGGACATAAATAGCTTGGTGTAGACATCAAGGACAGAACAATGTCATTTCCTTTCAAATTCAATAAATAATCACCCACTTCGAGACACACTTCATAAAATAATTTTGAAATAAATAAATAAAAGAAATAAAATCACACTTTTTGACTTTGACCATGAATTAATTTAAATTAAAACGTTCCGACATTGTTCAGAGGGAAAGGTCAGGATACGCTGCGACGCGTCTAGATAACAATACCGAACACCCATCCTTGGGAGATATCGTAGGACAATAGACGATATCATCGCAGCCGTCCGATTTAATTCTCTTGAAATCCAACAGTGTCGAGAAAATAGCGATGAATAACACTAGATGGTTAATAGCGTAACGCTGGCCCACACATTGATGTGGACCCCACCCAAAGGCTAAGAAATTACGCTTGAATAGTTGATCCTCTTGTCTTGTCTCACTAAACCGGTCTGGATCAAACCGGTCCGGTTCAGTAAACCCTTGGAAGGAGGAATCGTAAACCGAGGGAAACACAATTGTTCCTTTAGGGATTATGTACGATTCCGTGAGACGGAAATCACTGGAGGCGATGTGTGGGACCATTGTCGCCGGTGGCCGGTATCTTATCACCTCACGCGCCACCGAGCGCGTGTACTTCATCTCCGCGAGCTGATCGACGGTGATAAGCGAGTTAGACTCCGGCGACCAGATTTTAGCGACTTCTTCCCTCACTCTTTTCAACACCTCCGGATGCGAATCTAGCAGCGTAACCGCCCAGAGAAGTGATGACGTGGACGCATCTTGTGCCGCGAAGAGGAAATCGAAAAGGAAACCGCCGATTTCGTCGTTACCGGAGTGCGGCGGCGGTGGATTTCCGGCTTCGATTTCCGTAACGATCGCTTGCATCCAGAAATCGATTAAGCAACTCGGTTCTTCTCCCATCGCCATCCTCGCTTTCGATTTTCCCGCGCAAATAGCAAGCGTCTCCGCTAACCTAGTAACCGCACGGCGAGCGTTACCAAATGCGAACCCTGGGAAATCAATAGGAAGCGCCATTGATCCAAGATTAAACAGATTATAATCCGTACGAAACCTATTCCTAGCCTCTTTATCAAGGTAAGGTCCAACGAAAACCGTCTGCGACGTCTCCAGATTCAGTTCACGGACAAGGTTTCTCAGCGACACCGGATTAGAACTCCCGGAGAACGTCTCCTCCCAGCGACGAAGATGACGGAAAATATCCAATTGCTGAAGATTAGAGTAAGTAGAAAGAGCTTTAGGAGTGAAATTAGGAGCTAACTGACGACGAACAGATTTATGATCTTCACCAAACATATAGATAAGATTATGATCACCAAAAAGCTTCTTGCCAAAAGGATGACCAACGAGGTGAAAAGCATCTGGACGAACATTGGAGAAAACTTGATGAGAAAGCTCTGTATCTCTGATATAAACAATGAATTTTCCGATTAGGTAATTAGCTGATAAGCCACTGTGATCTTTAGCTGTAGCAGATTGTTTATCCCAGAAGGAAGTTGGATCTTGAACAAGAGCAATGGCGTTACCTATGATAGGTGGGACAAAGATTGGACCAGGTAAGTTACGTTTCTTGAGTAGGTAAGAGAGTTGTTCAAGAAAAAGAAAGAGAAGGAAGAGTGAGATTATGTATGGAGCTAAAGCTACAAATATGGAAACTGAGAAAACCATGTTTCTAAATCTTGCTTTTTTTGTGATTAAAGGTGTCAAAAATGGGGTTTGTACTGTGTTGTGTATATATGGAAATGGTGGGGTTGTTGTTGTTGGAGAAGAAGAAGAAGAGGGTTTTGATTTGTCTTGTTCTTGTTGGGTTTTGCAGAATTTTCTTAGAGGTTTTGGGAAATTGAAATTGAAATAGAAAGAGTTTGCAAAATTGGAATGATGTTATTGGGAGATGAAGATTTCAGTGTTCAGATGTCATATCTGATTTTTTTTGGGGTTTTGAACTTGTTGTAATCTAATCTTATAGTATGTCTTTGTCTACAACATAAAGTAAAAAAGTTTATTTTAATCTATATCCAATAGTTTCCTTAAAAACTAGGGAGACTAATTAAAAGCTTAAGAAGAAATTATATCATATAACCTAAAAACACATTTTATTTTGGGCTATGACCCATGTTTTTTGAATATTCTAATTCATTCCAAACAAATATAAGTTTCCAAAAATGCCCTTTTATTAAATAAATAAAAAACATAATTAATTAAAGCAATTTTACATTTATACCCTCACACTAAAAGACAAAAAAATTAAACACAAACAAAACTTTCTTTTTTCTCTCTCGCGAAGAACAACGAACGACATCTCTCTCGCGATTTCTGCTCCGAATCTTCTTCTTCTTCTTCTTCTTATTTTCTTTATGAAATCTTCTTCTCTCTCGAAATCTTCTTTTATCTCTGAAATTTGCT
>KE152099.1:791444-802616 GCA_000411095.1 Aethionema arabicum | reverse complement strand
AATAATAGATTAAAAATGTATATGTCACACACACACACATATTGACATATATATATATATATATATATATATGAATTAAACATAATTAAAATCTATTTCAATAATTAAAGAATGAGATAAACATAACTACGTGTAAATATAAAAGAGATAAGCATATACGTAATATGCTATAATAAAATATAATCCAAAATCTAATCTGTTTGTTAAAAAAAAATAACTCTTTTGACTATGGATTGGGTAACCACTTTTAATATTCCAAATATGACATACTAAAGAATGAGACGACTCAATTAGAAATATAGTTGCGTGCCAAATATAAAATCTAAACAAAAATAATCAAAATATTTGTTTAATGTAAATGATAAATTATAATATATATATTAGAATACTACTAATATATATGAGAGAATATAATTATCATATGACGACTTTATGTATCTATATATTATATGTTCCTTTTACAAACTTTAAATTGATGTGATTCTATATTCAGGTCAACTTTAGATTGTATAACCTAACACAAATTTAATTAGTTACCACGTAAAATAATATAAATATTTAAAAGGAGATGAACAAAATCGTGTTCAATAAAAAATAGAAATTTCTAATAAAAAAAACGTAACAATCCAAAAACGATTATGTCAAAAATGTAAATACAATTTAAAATATATATTATATATAAATATAATTTTGTTTTCGTAAAATGAGTCATTTCTTATCAGTCTAAAACTCTATCGATTCATTGATCATTATTAAAGTTATAATATATGTTCAAGAATCAACATTTTAATACTATATTTAAAAATATTCCTATAGTTAAAATCAAATAATGTGTGAAAAGATTTTGTAATGTATTCATATTATGTATTAGAGAGTTCTTGGAGTCTACATATTGAAGATTCTTTCTTCATTTATTGTTTTTTTCTTGACGTAAAAGATTCTATTTTTCCATGCTTATTATATTATATAGAAGATCACGAACGTCGTTTGACCATTTATCTGAATAACATTTATTTGATTCACAAAATCATAGATTTACTAATAAAATATAGTAACGAGACGCCGTTTTATTTGTCTTTTGACTTGTTTACCCTTAAGGGTTGGACCGTTAAAGTCTATTAAAAAGATATTACAATTTTGACACAACAAAAAAAAAGAAAAAAAGAAAGAAGAAGAATCATATTACAATTGTTCTTGTGAAGCTTATTTTGAAAAATAATTTTCTATTTCATATTATTTTTTAAAATCACTTGGAAAGGCATAGAAAGTTCAGCAAATTAATAATTTAAATTTTGTTTTTCAAATTTTTGTCATACTTTTTCTAACTCATAATTATTGTCATACTTTGAAACTCAATAATTTCCGGAGTTTCTAGATCTATTATTTTTTAAAAATTCTCGAGAATATTTCAGGTAAGGTACGACCACAAAATATGAATTTAATATTTTAATTAATTATATAATTTAGATTTATTTTGTTGTAAAATGGTTACTGAACCTAAAACATTCATGCCCTTGTAACCTAAATCTAATATAATTTGCTGATAATTATTACCTCATAAATTAACTCTATATATTTTACTTAAATATATAAATAATTAAGCATATAATATATATATCACTCACAATATATTTTTCATTTGCAATATCCGATACGGTTAAGGTACTTACCGAATACATAAGAAATTTGCTACAATTTTTGTAAATCTAAAAAATATATAAATTCCCGGTTTTCCAATTCAATCTAAACCGGAAAAAATCTAAACCAAAACCAAAATAAAAAGAACAATAACCGGAAACCCAAACCCAAACCGGACTCTACTCGAACCAGAGAACCAAACTCTGACGTCATCAATCACAGGTCCACACAAAGAGATCATATCATCAGTCCTCGTATTATAATAAACGCTATAAAACGCGATTCTAGTGCGATCAGCTTTAGACGTGAAATTCAATTCAGCGTTTTGAAAAGTAGCGTTAGCTTGTACCATATAATGAACGTTTTGTGCTTGATCACCAGCAAACGCCATAACCGCTAATGGTTCTTTGCATTTGTCTCCTGCGTGACCTAATGAGAAAGATAATTTGTACGGACGATTCGGTTTAGTTTCCACCATTTGAGATATGATTCCTTCTTTGCCTGATAAAAGTTCGATTGCTCGTTTTCCTTGTGGAACAGAGAAGTGGTTTGAGTCGATAAACCGGACTGCCCGGTTTGAGTCTACACTCCAACCGGGGACAGAAGAGGTTTCTTCATCGAGATTTGTTGGGAGGAGAACACCAAGAGTTGTGTTTCTGAACATCCATGGACCTTCTTCGAAATCGCCATTTATCACTGCATTGTCTGTAAAAACAATGTAATATGTTAAGTTTATTCAAAAGTGATGAAATTTTTGCATGAATTTGGAGAAATTATTTCTTATGGGGCAATATTTAGAGATTTATAAAGATTGGGGACTAAAAAACAGAGCAAAGAAAAGTAAAATTGAGGGGTTACTTTAGAGATTTATAAGGATTGGGGACCCAAAACAGAACCAAATAAGTAAGATAAGGGGTTAAGTTGAAAACTTATAAAAGTTGGGGACCTCAAACAAAATAAAGAAAAGTAAAATTGAGGGGTTAATTTAAAGATTTATACAGACTAGGGACCCAAAGCAAAATAAAATAAGTAAGATAAAAGGGGTTAGTTATAGACTTATAAAGGTTGGGATCCCAAACATAATAAAGAAAAGTAAAATTAAGGGGTTAATTTAGAGATTTATGAAGATTGGGAGATCAAAAAAGAAAAAAAGGTAAAATTTAAGGGGTTAAGTTTTGTAGACTATAAAGACTTGGGGACCCAAACAAAACAAAGAAAATGTAAAATTAAGGGGTTAAATTTATAAATTAATAAAATTGGATCTCAATTAAGAGCAAAAACAAGTAACATTTGAAAAAGAAAAAAAAAGTAACATTAAGGAGTTAATTAGAGATTATAAAGATTGAGACCATGAGGGCAACCAAACAGAAGAAATAAAAGTAAACTTTAAAAGATTACTAGATTACCTACCCAAAATAGAACAAAAAAAAAGTAAAATTATGGGGTTAATTTAAAGATATATAAATACTAGATACACAAAATAGAACAAAAAAAAAAGAGTAAAATTATGGGGTTAATTTAGAGGTATATAAATACTAGATACACAAAATAGAACAAAGAAAAGTAAAATAAAGGGGTTAATTTAGAGATATATAAAGATTAGGTACCCAAAACAGAACAAAAAAAAGTACACTTAAGGGGGTAAGTTAGAGATTTATAAAGATTACGGTACCCAAAACAGAACAAAGAAAAGTACACTAAAGGGGTTAATTTAGTCATTGATAAAGATTAGGTACCCAAAACAGAACAAAAAAAAAAGTACACTAAAGGGGTTAAGTTAGACATTGATAAAGATTAGGTTCCCAAAACAGAACAAAGAAAAGTAAAATTAAGGGGTTAATTTGGAGATTTATAAAGATCAGGTACCCAAAACAGAACAAAGAAAAGTACACTAAAGGGGTTAACTTTGAGATTTATAAAGATCAGATACCCAAAAACAGAACAAAGAAAAGTAAAATAAAGGGGTTAATTTAGAGATTTATAAAGATCAGGTACCCAAACAAGAACCAAGTAAAGGGGGTTAAGTTAGAGATTTATAAAGATCAGGTACCCAAAACAAAACAAAGAAAAGTAAATTTAAGGGGTTAATTTAGAGATTTATATAAATTAGGAACCCAAAACAGAAAAAAGAATAAAATCAAGGGGGTTTAAAATTTAAAACCTTTAAGCTTATCAGGAGTGAATAACTTCTTAAGAGCAATATCATCAAGAATGGGCCCACAAGTAGGATCATCCTCCATACCAGGATTACTAAAAACCAACAAAACGCGATCCACATCCGCCGTTTCAAACGCAAACGCGTATTGATCCCAACCTTGAACGCTATGAACCGTTTGAAGATCAATGTTCTGAGATGCAATGCGGTTATTATCATCCATTGAAACCACCGATACATTAACCGATTCAAATTGTGCACACGTGCGAGCAGAACTAAACGTTATCGAATACACTTCACGTTTCTCCACCGTTAATTCTTGACTAATCTCTGCATCGTTTCCTAATCTAACGGCGTGAAATCCTTCAGGTACGATAAGGACCATTGCTCCTTGTTTTTGACCGGACTTTATTAACTCCACCGTACCGTTAGATTTCCAGTTTGGAATCTCCGGAGTTCCCTCCACCGGAATGCCGTCGGGGAAGCCGTTTGACGGCGGTGACTCAAAGTCGCCGTTAACTACCAAACCTGAATAATTAAAAATTTAAATTTAAATTATGTAAGGAAGAATGAGTAAATAAAATCTTCAATTTTCATCGGGTATTAAATTAATATTCTAACTAGAAATTTACCCGTATTATATGCGGGATAAATATTTTTTTTCTTATTTTGATGTCAAACGGTTTTAGTGTTTTTAGATTAATCTATAATATTTTTATAAATTAGAGTGAAATATATGAGAGATATATACAAAATATAATAAAACCCGAACGATTTTAATTAATTTTTTTAGTTTGGGGTTGAATTTAAACCTAACCAAATCCGAATAACCAAAAAATCATGAATTTATTCAATTAAATTAAGCTTATAATTCGTGTATATTAAAAATAAATTGAGTTTTAATTTGTGTATATTACAACTAATTTACTTTTTTAAATATCAATTTGGACCACAAAACGAATCAATAGACATATTGCTACATAAATTATGTAATTAAATAAATCTCTAATTTTTTTAAATGTAATAAATCTCCAATTTTTTTAAATGTAATAAATCTTTACTCACGACGTTCCGTTAAAAACAACCACAAAATCATTATCAAAACTACTTTAGCCTTTAGGTTATTGTCATTACAATTTTGGTAATTATTTAGTAGTTGAATTTAACTGATGTAACGTCTAGATATCGATTTACTTTATTTTAAAAAATTGAAAATTTATTTAACTATATGTAGCAAATTGAATATTAGATTAGTTGTTAGAATAATTGAGACATTGTTTTAACATTTCATGGAAGTAAGAAAAAAAATTTAGTATTTTTTCCTTATGTTTAAATTTATTAAAATTTGTAAATTTTTTTGGGGTTATTTAGATATCAAATCAAGATATTAAAGAAGAAGCATGGCAGCAAATATGATGTAGACATATAACAATCTCTTGGTCCCCCATTAACAATCCATATTTCATCTGTGTATCCATTTTTGGACCTTACAATCTTTTTAGAAACTTTGTAGCCAACCAATAATAATATCATCTCCAATAAATATATAAAATAAATAAAATCTAATATTAATCACGTGCCCTACCTATTGAACAAGTAACTAAATTCATAAAGTGCCCTTTACTATCTGTTTATTGATTTTTGGTTTGATTTTGAATTAAAGATACCAAATAAATATCAATTTAATTATTTTTGGTTTGATTTTGAATTAAAGAAAGAAAGCAGATATTAAAAATTGAAGCAATTTGGGTAAATTAAAAAAAAAGTATAAGTGGGCATTGCTGCTGGAGAATATTTGTCTAAACGGTAGCAAACAAAACAACGAGCAAATGGCGAAACGTTGTCGTTTTACAGAGAGTTGAAGATAGTACTCTTCTTTACCAAACCAATTCGTTTTCTATGTGATTGTGACAGGTTAGGTTATTAACTTTACTCCATGCTCAATTCAGACTAATCATAAGTTTAAAACCCTAAATTAGTGCTAAGCAGTGACCAATTGGGGCTACCCAAGAAGGAAATGTAAAATTGGGGTAAAACCCTAAAATCACAGTTTCGAATTCATGTCAAGTTCATAACTTTTTATTCAATTTTGGGGTTAATCAGATCTATTTCACTTTAAAAGTAGCCTCTTTGTAGAGAAGAAACCGAGTATTGCTACTGAATCAAATGACCCGAGAACAAAAAAAAAACCACACTTTTTTCGACTCATTAACACTATTGAGGCAAACCCAATACACAGAAACCAGCAGATTAAGCTAAAGAAAAGAGAAATTTATGAGATTTTTAAAGTGTGAAATAGCGTACCGTCCTCAACCGGCGGTGGTTTAACGGCGGAGGCTGCGGCGGTGAAGAAGGAAAGAGTAAAAAGTAGGGTTAAAATAGAAACCGATTTGCAACCATTGTTGCTTTGAATCATCGTCTCTCTTCTTCTCTTTCTCTCTCTGAAAAGTATGTGAATAGTGTAAATGTGTATTTTTTTGGGGCAGTGAGAAATAGCAGAGAGAAGTGTACTAAAGTAGTAGTGTCCTTTTTAACCAATGTTCTGCACCTGTTCTTTTTGCTCTTTTTTATTTGTAGGATTTCATAAATTATTGCAATTTCATAGGATAATATTTATGAAATTAATCGTCCATTAAAGAGTTTTACATAATCAAAAAACTATATATATTAGTCGTAGATTAAAAAATTATTTGATAAAGTTATTTTTTCTTGTAATATAATTTTCCAAAAATTATATTTTACTAATTATTCTTCAAAAACTATATGATGTATTCAATTTATTTTTAGTTTGGTTCGGTTTGTACTGGTTTGATTCTTATTTCGGTTTAGATAATTTGGGTTAGTTTCGCCCGGTTATTGAAAATAAGATTTCTAAACCGGGTTCGTTGGTTTCATCTACAGATCTCGCGATGAATTACCAGCTGAGGAGGAAGAAGAATACGATCCAACATGGTGAGAATGAGATTGAGCTCGTACTCGAGGTATAAAGTCTTACTGTTTTTCTTCGGATATTGTGGGCACTTGCGTGCTAATCTCGGGGTCTAAGACTGAAATTTGCGGCTGAGGATGTAGAATCCGGTTTAAATTGTGAATCTATTCGACACTGTTACTAGTTTCTCAAAGAACGAGGAATGATTTCGATTCCAGTGGTTGGGTTTTTCAATTTCGTCTGCGTCCTAGTTTTTTCCTTAAGCCGCCTCTCATGTCGAAGCTTTGTGTCCGCCTTGGATCTATAGGGTTTTGGATTTAATGGAAGAAGACGCGTCTTTATACAAATTGATTGGTCCGGAGCTAGTGAAGCAGGATTTGGCAGAAGCAAACGCAAAATTTAGCAAAAGAATCGAGTATATCTCTGTTGAATGGTAGATCAATGAAGGCAAGAAGCTTCTAATCTACTTTAGCAGGTACGTTTCTTTCGTTATTACATCATACCCATGTCTCTAATTACATGATATGATTGGATTATTAACTAGCAAGTTGCCAAATTCATTATTCTAGTTTAGATAGTGATTTCAGTGCTGTTTTTTTTGGTACACTAACTCTGGGATTACATAAATCGTTTCGTAAATGTAAAATTAAGTAAATCTACTATGTGTTCTTAGTTTCCTCTTCGATATCTTGCTTGAGAGACACCATCACTTTCTTGAACTCATCTAATGTGATTTGCTGAGTCTCACCTTCTTCTGAGCTCCCAGGCCATTGTAGACCAATCTGAATCTCTCTAAATTTGTTGAATGATTCCTCAACTTGCTTCTCAGGATCCCCTCGTAGATAATGAATTATACTCTGAAAGATCAGCAAATTGAGAAAGATAAAGGAAACTTGACTTGCAAAGAAAAAACTGTTAGCAATATACTATAGACTTACCTGGTAAAGAGGACGTCTTGCATCTGTTATAACTTCATCCTCTAAACACTTACATTTGAAAGCCTCTTCCACGTTTCCCTGTTTCAATGATCGGAGAATATAAAGTATGTGAAAACTTAATGTCTTGTTGTGTGTATGAAATGAAATCAGAGAGCAAACCATGTAGATTAACATCTCCACAAGCAGCATTTCAATCTCATAAGCCTCATGACCTTTCTTTTCTTCTCTTGCTTTCTGCAATGCTTTCTTCAATATTTCAACTGCTTTTGCTTCTTTTCCACTCATTTCCATTTTCACAATATCTCTCTGCAGGTTGGGAAAGTTCTTATAGAGATTGCGATTATAATCCAAGAAAAAGAGATGTTTGAAATTACCTGAAGCAAGCCAAAATCTGGATTTTCTTTGGAAAGTGAGGCTTCAAACTCAGTCTCAATATTAGCAAGCGAAGAAGTATTAGAGCGGTAAGAATGCAAATCAAGCAACCTTTGCAATGCTAATTTTCCTCCTCGGATTGTCCCCATTGACACAGACCTTGAGATGCTTCTACGTCCTCTTCTTACCTTCTTAACAGTGTCATCTCTAGGTCGTTCCTGGATGGTTTTACCGATGTTAGTTTTCCTATCGCGGCCATTTTTATCGTCTTTCTTTTGCCACACACGACGACCTATGTAGCTCCAAGCGACATAGGCACCAGCAAGGACAAACACAGGTGCAACTGCTGCTCCATACTTTGTCTTCATGGTGAATTTGTTCTTAGACTGATTCACCATATACCTTCAAAAACTATCTCCTCTGAAATATTATAAATTTTATATTCTTCAAAGTTGTTTATATAAAAAGTATTGGATTTGATGCAGATGGAAGAGGAACTAATTAAGGAGATCATGAAGCATTCAAGTTATTCTAATGTCAAAGTCTGGCTTGCATGTTAGGTAAGCTCACTTGCTTGTCTAGATAATACCTTTGATTCCTAAAATAAATTTACTTGGATATAAAGCAACAAATTTGATGCTTTTCTTCACAAAACCTAAAACTCTCAAATCTTCTTTTACATTCACAGAAAACAAATCAAACAATGCACTAAAAAAAATCAATTCTTTTTTCTTCACTCATAACCCACAAAAATGGCTTCTTCATCATTTATTGTGTCTCATACTCAAAACCTCACATTTCCATCTTCTTTCATCTCAAACCATAAACTAAGTCTTAGATCTCAAAACCCATTTCTTAGTTTCCCTTCTTATGGTCATTACAATCACCGTTTGGTTAAAAGATCACCAGTCATGGC
Organism: Aethionema arabicum; assembly: GCA_000411095.1. NCBI lineage: Eukaryota > Viridiplantae > Streptophyta > Magnoliopsida > Brassicales > Brassicaceae > Aethionema > Aethionema arabicum. Next base: position 793,668 of record KE152099.1, on the reverse strand, counting down.
TAAATCTAGCAGCAAAAGTTATGATCACAATGAGAAGAAGCTCTTAAAAGTAGCTGCAGGAGCATCCTTAGCTCTTGCTTGTGCCTTAAGTATCTTTAGTTTCAAGATAAAGAAAATGAATTATACTAATCTAGCTGCTGCAGCTGGACATCCAAGTGCTGCAGATATGATCATATCGCAGAAACCGACCGCAACTGGATCAGACTTCTCCGGAATCTATCCTTTACCGGCTAAGTCTGCGTTGCGGTCTCTATTTGAAGTGAGTGCAATGCTTGCTTCAGCTAAACCTATCCCATCTCAAAAAACATCGTTTAATCTTCAAAAGCTCCCTTCTTTACCTTCAAAGGAAGATATTGATTCCATCAAGGTACTAAATTTATCATATTTCTAAGAATATACAATGTTTTAGTGGTTTTTTAGAGAAGTTTAATTGTTTTATGAAACTTCCGGCAAGGATAGATGGAGGCAGTACGGCGGATGAAAGAAGGAAAATGTGAGGAGGCGGTGCAATTGCTTTGTGATGCAAACATGAGATTCAAGAACCAGCCTGAAGCAGATTTCAATGTTCAAATGGCTCTTATAGAGATTTTAATCTTGCTGGTAATTTACATTCATTTCATTTTTAATTTTTAAATTTTTCTATATATAAATTTGCTCAATGAGATGAGGTTCAATTTCGTTTTTATTTTCTTGAGTTTTAAACCCTTGTCTATCTTCGGTTAAAAAAAACTCTCAACTATCAAAATCGTTTTTTAAGCAAATAATGTTTTTAAAACCGAAATCTCAAATTTTAATTTGAAATTACACTGATTAATTCACATTTGGATTGTATTTTTAGATTTAATTTTGTATTTATGGTTCAATTTTGATTTTCATTTTGCTTTTAAAAACTTTATCAAAACTTAGGATTTAGAAAACAATTTTGATAATTGAAAAAATTAGACCAAATAAAAATAGTTTTGACTAATTTTTTTTTTTTTTTTCAAAGATTAATTGCCTAATTTATTTGTTGATTTTTCAGGAAAGGTATGAAGAAGCTGCAGAGTATAGTTGTCTAAATGATGATAATATGCAGATTTCTGATGTTCGAATCCCTCTTTACAAGGTTTCTGATGGTTAACTAATTTATTTAATTTATTAAATTATCCCAATTATATATACGAGTTTAATTAGTAATATAATTATATAATATATTTTTCAATTATTAAATGCAGGCGATTATATACACAATGATAGACAAAGATACAGAAGCCAAACAGTGTTGGAAAGAGTTTAGAAAGTCTATTGGTGAAGGATTTGATCCTTTTAGCTTCGAAGACTAATTATTATTATTAATTTTTTTATAGTTACTCATTTTATTAGAGTATTTGAAAAGAGTATTGTATTTCACAAACAAACATTTTAAATCTTAGCGGCTAGTGGTGAATAAATAAATTATATAATATCCCAATGGCACAAAAATTAATACATAATAAATTACTAGAATAATAAGAAAAAAAATATAGTTTTTGGTGCTTGCAAATACAAAGTTACGATTAATTATAACATTCTTATACATTTTCACAACATAATTAATGTAATTATATAAATATATATTGGAAATATATAGATATTAGTCTTACAATTAATGTATTCTATAATTGAGTAAACAAAAATTGTATCCTTATTCGAATTATACTTAAATAAAAAAATCCAAGAAAAAAAAATACATAATCAATAGAAAAAATAGTTGAAAAATAGATTCTCTTGACCGCTTGATATTTAAATTCTTTTCGAAGAATCAATTACTTCAAATCAAGGAACCTGTACCTATACCGGTTTCACGTCCACTGTTTTTAATATTTAATTGAAAATAAAATACAAATAAAATATTTTCATTAAAAATATATTTTCATTTTTTCTACGAAAAAAAGGATATTTTTATAGATCGACTAAAAAGTAACTTTTCAGAAGAATGATATTTCCGAGGTATATGTGTCACCGCCACAATATTGATTTATAACTTTATATTTTAGAAAAAAATAAATTAAAANTAATATAATATAATATAATATAATATAATATAATATAATATAATATAATATAATATAATATAATATAATATAATATAATATAATATAATATAATATAATATAATATATAATGAAGCATGCATTATGCATACGTAGAATGATAAATATCATGATTCATGAATACATTGAATTATACGAATAATTAGACAGTT
>KE152099.1:756866-777638 GCA_000411095.1 Aethionema arabicum | reverse complement strand
AAAATATAAATATAAATTATAAAACGCTAGATTTAAACTTTTGAATTAGACTAATGATGAAAAAATGGAAATCAAAACTAACAAATATTAGATGAAAAGATAAACTCAATAAAATTATAATTTTTGAAAAAAATCATTGAAAATCTCAAACAAAACCGGTAAAATAAATTGAACATTTACGTAAATAACATATTAAATTAATATAAAACTAAATTAATGAAATATAATTGAGAAAGTGATATATAATATATGTGTCACATTTAAAAATCATAACTTTAAAAATGATATTTCTTTAAATGTTTTTATTTCCTATATAATTTAAGTTTATTAATAACTTATAATATATATATATATATTATATTGTTTTGGGTTTTATTTAGGTCTTTTATTTAGGTATCTAATGATCGACCCAAATAACCCAAACCCAAATTCATAAAAAATATTAGACCCAAATAAGTTTTTAAAGAAATCTAAATCTGATTAAATCTAAGTTTCTTAGGTTGGGTTAGATTAAGTTGGGTTAAGTTGTTTACATTGACCAACCCTAGTTATAGATCTAATAATCAACACTCAAAATTAATGATTTTTATTTTAATTTAAAATTAGTAAAGAGCTTTAACAATAAAGGTGTGAGTGAGATAAACGAGAACATAATATAAATATCTAACCTAATTTTAAACCCTCAAAAAATTAATTTATTTGATTTAATTGAACCCTCATATACTTTACTACACAATTTTTAATACAAATCCCAGTTTAATTGTTTTCTTTTCATATTTAACCATAAGATTTAGATTTTTTTTTCCACGCAAATTTTTTTGTAAGACTTTAAACAATTACAGACTTACAGTACATAAAAAGAATAATATAAAATACAGTTTCAATAAATTGAAAATTTGAAAACGTTCGTTAAATCCTTGAAATTGCTATTATACCCAAATTGCAATTTCGCACCGACAAAAACTAATTTGCAATCTGCAGTACAGTATTTGGAAGATAAACTGATTTGCAGTGTTGATTAATCAAATTCATAACAATCTAAATTTACTTCCCAATTTGGCCAATTCATCATTATAACTTGAGAGGATCTCTTTCTATGTATGTAATTGAGGAAGAAGATAAGTCCTAAAACCAAACAAAACCCTAGATCATATGAACAGATTTCAAATGCGTTCATCAATAATCATCCATTGCTAAAGATATTCAACAGATCTTTTTGTGAATGCGAGTGAGTTCCATAAAGAGAAACAAACAAAAGCAAGCATCCAAGAGAAACAAACCACAACCGATCATCGTCTGATAAAGAGAAAGAGAAATTTACACACCAGAGGCAAAATCAGGTGAAATTACCGATAAAAATCCAGCGAAGGAGAGATCGATCACTGATTAGACGGATTTGATAGCAGTGGTAGGATCGGAGGAAGAATCCGAAGGAGGATTGGTGATGAGAGGTTCGCGAATATCGGAGGATGTGTTGTTGTTGACTTCTTCGTCATCGGGATCGTAATCGGGATTTAGAGATCTGTCGATAGCTTCACGGCCTTTGTCGAGGCAAGGCTTACAGGCCATTTCGATTGTGATCCAGCCTAAGATTATGCCGGCTATGGCTATCACCGCAGTTGTAACCGCTCCCATTTTCTTGTTCTCTTTTGTGCCTCCAACTCGCAAATTTCGCGACTGCATCACCATTATTGCTCGACTCTAACCTTCAATAGTCAATACAGAGAGGGAGAGATTGAAATGTCAATTATGCCCTTTCTTTCAGTATATCTCTTTTTCTCCGAAATAATATCTTTATAATTTAATTGAGTACTAATTAATTAGTGATTAGTTGCACCACCAATTTAGTCACCAATCCAAACTAAATTTTCCTATATTATAGGAATAATTTTTTTTTTTGCCTGCTATTATAGGAATAATTAATCAAAATAAATTAAGATTTTGTGAAAATTATACGGTAAGAAAAAAAAATATGGCTAAGAAAACTACACGTTTCACAATTTAACCGAAAAAATATACAAATTTTAAATAACAATAGAATTGTTTTTTTTTTCAAAATAGAAAACTCAAAACTCTATAGATTTAAATTAGTCAAAAAAAAATTAAGGGTTTAAAAAAAAAGAATGATAATAATTGAGAATTTTTTAATGGGATGACAAAAAAAACTATATTTGTTTTGGCGAAACAAACCATTCCTAAACTTTGTTTTTTTGTGAAAAACCCTAAACTATCCAATTGGTGAAAAAATCCCTAAACTTTTTTTTTTACGAAAAAACTTCTTCGTTAATTTAACCGTAAAATCATTATATATGTCTAATTAAATAAAATGATGTGTTTAAACAGTTAAATTAAAAGTTAATGACTATGGTTAATTAAAATTAAAATTTTATAGTTTAAACTTTAAACACATCATTTTTTTAATTAGAGGCTTTTTTGCCAAAAAAAACGAAATTTCAAAGATTTTTTTGCTCTTTATAGTTTAAAATTTTTTTCACCAGAAAACAAAATTAAGGGATTTTTCGCTGATTTGATAATCTATGGTATGTTTCGCCAAAAACGAATAGTTTAGGAATTTTTTTAAGACCCCAAAAAGAAAATGAAGTAAATAATTCAGGAAATACTAATTAGAAATATTAAACGTATAATCCAAACAATTCCAAGTTTCACAAACACTTTCCAAAACACACAAAAAAAAACCGTAACAAAGAGCATAAAAACAGTTAAAACAAACAAATTAACCATAACATAACAATAAAAATCACTGACAAAGCTGTTCAACAGCAGTCACAATCTGAGCTGGTTGCACAACAGTCCATTCCTCAAGTGTACCAGCATACGGTGTCGGAACATCCTGTGAAGACAAACACATAACTGGAGCATCCAAATAATCATTAAAATTCTCATTAATCGCTGCAGTTAAACTAGCTCCAATCCCACCTGTTCTCATACATTCTTCAACAATCAAAACCCGATTCGTTTTCTTTATCGAGTTTCCAATAGTGTAGAGATCAAACGGTTTTAACGACCTGATATCGATAACCTCCGGGTCATAACCTTTGTTCACTAGTGTTTTTGCAGCCTGCATTACATGGTAACGCATACGTGAGTAAGTAAGTATTGTAATGTGTTCACCTGGTCTAACCATTTCAGCTTCTTCTAGATTACATATGTATTCTTCATCTGGGATTTGTTCCTTTAGATTGTAGAGAAGAACGTGTTCGAAGAGGATTACAGGGTTTTCGCTTCTTATAGCTGCTTTCATTAAGCCTTTAGCGTTGTATGGTGTTGAGCAAGCTACCATTTGAATACCAGGGATTGATTGGAAGTAAGATTCTAGTCTTTGGGAATGTTCAGCTCCGAGTTGACGTCCGACTCCACCGGGGCCACGGATTACTACTGGGATGGTGAATTGACCACCGGATGTGTAGTGAAGCATACCACAGTTGTTGGAGATTTGGTTAAAGGCTAAAAGTAGAAATCCCATGTTCATACCTTCGATTACAGGTCTTAGTCCTGTCATGGCAGCTCCAATGCCCATACCGGTGAAGGCGTTTTCACAGATGGGAGTGTCGAGAACCCTTAGATCGCCGAATTTGTCAGCTAGACCTTTGGTTACTTTGTATGAGCCTCCGTAGTGACCTACGTCTTCACCCATGACACATACATGTGGATCTCTGTCCATCTCTTCTTCTAGACCTTCTTGAAGAGCCTCAAAGAGCAATAATTCATGTCTGCCAAAGTTCAGAGCTAAAGTTATCATACTTATATTATGCGAAAATGCAAAAATCTGGCACAGAAATATAGCTTTCACCTACACATCTAAAGATAGCTTATTCATCTAACCATTTACCATGCTGACAAATTCCATGGATTAGATGAGTGGAAGCAGATAGATGCAACATATTAGCAGAATTTTGCAACCAATTTCGAACTTCAATTATGAGAAAGAGGAGGCCCCAAGCATGATGCTTTTAACAGAGAATTTAACCTAATCTAAAATTGGCGAGGATTCCACACCACCAAACCCAAAACGAAGATAAGTTGTAAGAGAAATATGGAAACAGAACATATATACATCTAGCAAGCAGGCAGGAGTACAAGACAACCAAGTTTCCAACTTGTAATAGTAAGAAGTAAGCACACAGTTAGAACCTGCTGCTTTGAGTCTAGATTCTAGATTTGAATCCCATTCAAATGTTGTGGTAAAAGAAAGGGGATATCATCAAATCATTTAGGAAGAGACAAAAATCTTGGTAATCTATAACTCAAACCTCAAACAAGTCAGATACTAGTTAAGACAAAGAACATTTGCATAACCAAACATGAAGAATCTAACTAAAAATTTGATCAAGCAGTATCACAGATCTAAATGCTATTTAAGATCCCTGAGATAAGCTGGAGAAGTGTACTGTCAAACAAGAGAGTACTCAAGCTCAATTAACATCCACTACTAAGGTCAAGTACAAAGCAATGCATCAAATCGATCACATTTGGATCGTCTATGCACAAGTAACAAAGGATGCAAAACATACCCAGGCTTTGATGAGGTAGAGCTCGCAGCACTGTCCGCCTTTGTCTACAAAATAATTGGAACCCCGTTTCAAAGATCTATTGCAAATTTGTATGAAGAGGAGTAATGCCTAAATAGAAATCCATACCGCAACAGCATTTGCTATCAACGGCTCAGACCGGCGAGATACGAGGCCAGAACCAAAACTCATACTCCCATCAGATCCAGCCACAATGTATCTCTTACTCCTCACTGCATCCACTCAAATAGAACAAAAACTACTAAGATCTCACCAAAATTCATAAGAATACGAGTTCCAACACGTGAATAGACTAATTCAATCGCCCAGACAAAGACAACGAAAACCAAAACAGAGGATAATACAGATCAGACCATTCGCCAAATTCTAAAATCGAAACCAAAAGGAGAAGGAACCTGAAAGAGATGAGCGAGAAGAAGCAACGAGTTTCTTGGAATCGATGGAAGTGAACGGCGAAAGAGCCGTCGCAGCTCCAGCTCCTTGGAGAATCGCAGACATCTTCTTCAGAGAAAAAAAAAATCAAAGGAGAGGAAAAATACACAGAGATCGTATGAGTTCTGACTATGGAATATGAAGAATTGCGACACAAAAAAGGGTGTTAAAGAAAAAGAGTGAAGAAGGACGGAGAAATCGAAGTGTTTAGATGTGAAGTGTAAAATCGAATTCCAAATTACTTTTGGTTTTCCGTGAAAATAAATAAATTAGTTTTGGTTTATTTCCGGTTAAGCTAACATCTGTTCTTACAGTAAAATCGAATTCCAAATTTATTTGGGTTTTCTTTGAAAAAATAAAAAAATTAATTTTGGTTTATTTCCGGTTAAGCTAACATCTGTTGTTGCGGTTGTGCAATGAAGTCCACATAGTTTTCATCGACATGCACATCACATAAGTGGGCAACTCGGCATGCCCCAAACTTTTTAGTCATGAGAAGTAGATTTTGGTTGGTGAAACTATAAAATTGAGAAAAATAAATGTATTAAAATATGAGAAGAATTAATATTTTTTTGTAAGGATTAAAACAAATCAACTATTTTTGTATTAATATTATCAATTTTAATATCAACTATTTTTTTATTAATAAATTAATATTACCAATTTTAATTTAATCGTAATAATAACAAATGGTAATAACCGGAAAAAAAACACAAATGGTAATAATATTTTAACCATTCATTAATGGATTGCAGAAATATCAATAGTTGGATGTCATTAGAAATCAAGGAAATTGTTTCGTCGAAATTACGGTTTGAAATCAAGGAAATTGTAAGATGTGAAATTTATCTGGTAATTTATAAATTGAACTTTTAGGAAAAAAATTACCAAAATGTAATAAAATATATTTTTTTTATTTCTTATATATGATTTACTTGAAATTATTCTAAGATCATAAACAAATTTATAATAGAGATGATACAAATTGTCTTTATTTGGTTCACCCATCTTAAAAGATGTTAAAACTATATTGACGATATTATCTATAACTATTATTTGTAGACATAATCGTGGGCCCAAAACTGGTCGGCCCATTAAAGATATGAGGGCTCTTTAAATTCTAAGAAGATGTAGGAAATTACATAATCCTAACAGCATCGATCCATACAAACTTTTTTATTTTCCCCCAACTCTTTTTATTATGTTAAAAGAGTTAATGAGTTGGTTAAGCTTAGCCTTTAATTTGCTTTTATTTTTATTTATTTTTTTATTTATTTTTATTTTTTTTATTGATAAACCGCGAAGGTTCTGGGCGGACTTTTCGGCAAACCGTTATCCGTACATTCTCCTCGGGGCCGAGGGCCAAGCCGGGTTTTTAATTTGCTTTTATTTCACATTAGTTTTTAAAAATAAAAATACAGTTTCTATTTTTTTAGAAATGTCGGCATTTAATTTAGATTATTCAATCCTATTTATTGAAAGCAATGTACACATCTTCATCAACGTTAACGTTAGTAAAAGACAATAATGAAGTTCAAAATTAATACGTTTTTCAACGAAATAAATATCAAAATTGTGGATTACCAAACTTCCAACGAAATATATACCACGTGTTACTTATTGGGTATAACGCATCGTAGTGCAAAATTATTTGTCTACATAATAATTTATTTTTGTAATATATACGAGATTTACTTTAATAAAAAAAACATTTCATTTTATAATATGGTCAATTAACTGATTATATTTTTATTGAAAAAAAAGCATTTTCTTATAATAAAAATGGCATGTATCAATATTCGAAATGGCATGTTCTAAGTTACAAAGTAATAATATACTATAATTGATTATATAGTTTATATTGTAATTGCTTAATTAATAAATTATATAATTATTAATAAAAAAACATTTTTTTAATCTTATAGGATAAAAAGTGATATTTATCGATATTAAAAATAATTTATAATTTGCATTGTCATAAGATTTGTTAGATAAGTTTGGTTAAATAACTAGATTTAATCGAACCACGTTTAAATTTCCATAATTTGAAATCGTATTTATCATTTTTCAGTTGAAACCCAAACAGTGAAGATATTGGCATTTTCCACGTAGATATAAGCTTATTTTGTCGGCAAGTGTGCACATCCAAATACGTTGTCCAAATCACATAATAAAATAATACTATATAATATTCTATAAATTAAAAGAATCACGTGATGATAATTATTTAATACAGTGATTTGATTGTGCGTACTGACCAAACAAAGGGAAAATCATTATTATTCAATGTGTTTTTCGATTTTAATACACGTTTTTATCACAAAAGAAATAGTTCTCTTAAATGTTATATTTTCTTTTTTGTTAAAAAGAAATTTTGTTTAAGGCACTAGAAAATTTTATATATCCCAGTGGATTGTTGGTCTAATATTTTTTAGTTTATTATTTTGTATCATTTGAAAACATACTACAATTTAGACAATACCGAAACATTTTATTTAAATCGGAAAACTACAATACATTGGATTTCTAGTGTTTCTGATTTTTTTTCAAATTGGGTTTTCTGGTTCTAGAAAAACAACTCCCTAAATTCTGGAAAAAAATAACTCCCTAAAAAGTATTTTATAAATTAGGAATATAATTTTTTTATATATGAGTTTCTTCACCTTCTTATATTTTGAAACAAACAAAATTGTTAACAGAAAAAAATATTAACATTACTGTATTTTGAAACAGAAAAACATTATCATTGTTGTAAAAAAATATTTTCAAACAAACATAATTGTTTTTCGGGGGATTTGCAAAAATACCCTCATTCAAGTCTTTTTTGCAAAAATGCCCTAATCATGTATTTTTTGCAAAAATGCCCTAACATTATACCTAACATTATAAGTGGTAAACCCTCACACTTTATGAAAAAATTACAAAAATGTATTCAATTAGGGCATTTTGAATAATTGATTTTTAGAAAATTTCCTCATTCAAGCATTTTTTGCAAAATATCATAACAATAGACCCAAAGGTATAATTGGTAAACCCTACAAAAGGGCAAATTTACAAAAAATGCTTGAATTAGGACGTTTTAGGTAATTCCTCTTGTGTTTTCCTATTGTTTTCTAAATTCTAATTAAATTTAAAATACTAATAAATATGTGAAACACCTAAATTTCCACAAAATTAGATAAGAGATTTTAAAAGTTGTTATAGGGAAGAGAACATGATTTAAACCATATATAAATACTATTTATTTAGTAAGTAACTAATCTTTCTTAATTTGTTAAAAATTAACTAAACGGGGAGTATATGAAAGAATTTCAATTTTCAAATGTAGGTCCGTAAAAATAAGACTTTTTATTAATTTATTTATTCACAATAAAAGAATTTATTTATTTACAATAAAACTTAATTAGTGTGTATTAGATGATAACGTGAAAGTGCAAGAAGCCAAAATAATATAATATGTAACGTGAAAAACGTACCTCATCAACATCAACTATACAACTTATATAATAAATCGTTCTGCAAAAAAAAAAAAAAAAACTTATATAATAAATCCACCAAAGCCGTCATTAGAATTTTAGATTAAGTTTTAAAATTTTTAAAAAGTTATTTCTTTATTTCCAATTCCAAATAAAATAAAAGAAAAACATTTAACACGTGCCACAACTAACGAGAGAAAGATGTGAAAATGTGTCCTGTTTCCAGCTTTCGTCAATCTTCTCTCTTTCTCTCTCCGCCACGTGTCGACAGATACATATATATATATATATATATGTGAAGAGAGTCTTGCATTTATCATAAAAAACTCCACAAGACTTATTTGAAAAGAGATGATGCAAATTCAAAGGAAGTGCGATTTGGAACTTACTCTTCTTCCTCCTTCTCTCTCTCATCTTCAAAACTCGTAAGTCTCTTTCTCTCTCTAACTTCTCTTATGTGTTACTCTTAAAAACTTCGTAGGCGTTTCAATTTATGTACTATATATTTATCACCTAATTTCTTAATTTTTTAAAATATTTTTCTTTTCTTTTTTTTTTTTTTAATTTTTTGAATATATATATATACACACACTGCCTTGTGTGAAATGTAGATTTTAAAATATTTTTTGTTTCAAAATTAAGCGTCATTTTGAGTTTTTTCCAAATATTTTTTACAAATAAATAGTTATTATAATTTCAATAATAAAATATTTTAAAACAAATTAATGTAATCAAAATGGTAAACATACTTAATTAATATATTAAGGTTATTTTAAGTAAATCATAAATTTTTTAAAATTGTATGAAAAGTCTTAGAAGGAATATTGTTCTATAAATGATTTTCGTTTTAAAAATAATAGACTTACAAAAATGGGGTTTAAAAAAATTTCGTAGCCCTAATTTAAAGAAAATTCGTGTATATTAATTTGTTTTTTCATTATACAAAAGATATATACTAGATATGTGTAAATTTATTTGTATATATGTTAATTTAAATGTATGTTTTTTTTTTTGAAGGATGGAAGAATCAAAAAGCTCTCAAAATCAAGAAGAATCTAAGACATTAACAATTTTCTATAATGGAAAAATGTGTGTATTTTCTCATCTTAACCATTTTCAAGCCAAAGCTATACTTTCATTAGCGAGTAAATCAATGGAAGCAGAGAAACCGCCATTAAAAACATCAAACGAGAAAACTCCTCCAAATTCTCCTAAAAGTTTGGTTCAATTTCATCAACAAAAAGCTTCCATGAAGAGATCTCTTCAAAGTTTTCTTCAAAAACGAAAAGCTCGAACTCAAGCTTCTTGTCCTTACCATTTTTTTCGATAGTGAAAATTTGCTAATCACAAAATTTACAATTTATTTTGTTTTTAATATATATGTATAAATACGGTACTAATTTTTTATGATATATGTAGTGTCTAAGTACAATTCTAACTAATTAATTTCATTAAAAATGTTGTGGGAAATAATTTGACTTCAACTATTAAAAAGGTTATAATAGTCCAAAATTGACTTACTTGTGTGGCTTTGGCACAATCAAATTCAAAGCAAGCGGCTGCTACAAAATTGACGTTTTTTGATATAAAATGTTTTAATATTTTTTTTTTCATATTATTAAAAATTAAGTTTGATGTTTATGTATTTTTTAATATTTTTTTGACAATTTACCATTCTAATTATTAAATGATTAAAGATAAATTTTCATTTTATTAAATTATTGATTAATGTACTCTAAGATAAAAAAAAACTTCATATTGTGAAACTGAAAGAGTATGTGTTTGTTGTTTTTATTTTATGTTTGGTAGAATATTTTATTTAAAGATAATTATTTTAAAATACATCAAATATTTTTAAAAAATTATAAATTTTGGTCCATTAAACTCATACTTATTTTTTCTGTATAGTAAAAGAGTTTACTATGTAATTTATTATTAGCCTTTAGGCGTAACTCACACAATATTTGAACATGGATTCAGTAGTACTAAATAACATTTCTTTAATTGGTTGAGTTGTATTTGATACTGTAATTAACTTTTTTACTGTAAAATACATTAAGACCAGTGTTTTTAAGTGTGTACATTATTGTTTGTTTTTGTTTTGTTAGACTTGATCGTACTTATTTTAGACTCAAATTTTGAAATAAAGTATAATCGGCCTTGACCTAAAGTCACAATTTATATTAGAAACAAAAAACTCAAATTCTAAATTAAATTGTAAATCGACCACCTTTTTTTTATAGTGAAGAGCAAGCGGTATAACAGTTACCATATCTGTTGTCATATCAATTAAAGATAATATTTTCTTCGTTTTTTTATAAGTTGTTTTAGTATTTTATTGTTGTTTCATATTATAAGAAGTTTTGTATTTTCTATATATTTTTTAGTTGTTTTGATAAAATTGTACTTGTAATTACTAAAAAAAAGAAAGTATATAATAATTAGAGATAAAAATATCTTTTACCACCTTTATTAATTAGCATGCATTCAATTAAAACATCATATATTATGAATCTATGATACGGAATAAGGCACTAAACTAAAATGGAAAAAAATATGGGGGATTTGTAAAAATGCCTTCATCCAAGCTTTTTTTTTGCAAAAATGCCCTAATCATGATTTTTTGCAAAAAGCCCAAACATTATATCCAACATTATAAGTGGTATACCCTCACACTTTATGAAAAATTTGTAAAAATGTATTCAATTAGAACATTTTGCATAATTGATTTTTAGAAAATGTTCTCATTCAAACATTTTTTGCAAAGATATCGTAACAATAAACCCAAAAGTATAATTGGTAAACTCTAAAAAATGACAAATTTGTAAAAAAAATGCTTGAATTAGGGTATTTTAGATAATTCCTCAAAAAACAATCATTTGAATGGACTACAAATCCATGGGGTGTTATAATAATTTGGGCTAATTCGCAGGCCCGACTAATTTGTGGTTAAATACATAATTCCAAGAAAATCTTATTACTTGAAAAAATTTAAATTTATAAAACATGTAAAAATCCATTTTTAAAAAAAAATCTTTAAATATGTACTTGTAAATTGATTTCATTTTTCTTCGTTAAGCAGAATTCAAATTAAATCTAATAGTGTTGCCAACGTTACCCTAATAGATAAAACTGTTACCATAATAATAATAATTTTTTTTTATTAACACGTTTCGGCTTGTTGATATTATTACCTGAATATGATTTAAAGTATAAGTACACAGAAATATTTAGTACAGCTTTGTAGGTTAAACTAATCAAAATAATTAAATTGGATGAAAAAACAAAACAATTATGATAAGTCATAAGACATACAAATATATTATTCTTAATTATTATTATTAAACTTGGTCTAAGTTTTTATAGAAATACAACCAAAATATATATAAATAATTATCAATTAGGAAAATATCGTAATTGAATTCAAATATATATGTTTTTCTGATTTTCGAGATTACAATGATACATTTTTTAGTATAATCTATTAAATGAAAAACCACAAAAAATGAATCAAAATTAAAATATTAATGTCAGAGCACAGTAGACTAGTGATTCACTATTCTATTTTTTTAATGTTCAACACATCTGGGTTCGGATAACAATGGTTTGTGATAAAAAAAACAAAAAAAACGTTAATTATTATTTAAAAAGATATCTTAAATTTCAGGAAAAAAATATCTTAAATATCAACCAAATATTTATTCATATTATATTCGCTAAACTCATAATTGATTCATTCTAACATCAACTTTTGTTAATTACAAAAGAATTACCAACTAGTTTAATTATAAATCTTTTTAAGTAACTAACATTCAAAATCACTCTCCTCCATGTTAAAACTTAAAAGCATAAAAAGAAACAAATAAAAAAGGCAGTAAAAGTTAAAAAATAATTCATCTTCTTTATTAATTATTATTTTGTTTGGTTGTCCATTAAAAAGTGACATGAATATACAAACGTTTTAAATTACTATTAAACTTCTTAATGACGTTTAAGCACAAATCACGCCAAGACCATATAAGATATTGAAAGATTTTGACCAATAAATCAGAAATTGACATCTCATAATATCAAATATGTCTATTCAAACCTTACATGCAAATCTTATAAACTATAAAGCTGCTTAGATAATTGTACAATTAATTATTCATATAAGTCGTACGGTCCAAATATCTTCAAAAGCTAAAAGTTAATTTAGCGTCGGACGATATCTCTTTTTAAGATATTTAGTTTAGGTACATGAATTTTTTAAACCAATTAGTATACAATTTAAGACCAATATCTGCTTTATGACAAATTGACGGTAAATAAATGTTGAACCACTATAAATTATATATTAGATATATAGTTTGTTGACAAAAAAAAAAAAAGATATATAGTTTAATATAATATTTCTGTTTGAAGATATTTATAATAAATCGATATCATCCATATATTTGTTGTCGTCAATATTATTGATTAAATTCTGAATATATATATATTTTTATTGTTGTTGTCGTATTCTAACAAAATTTTTTAGTCGTAATTCTGTATTAATTAAGACGATCTTATCACTCATGTAGAACAATTTATTGGCTTGAAAAAATGGAATTTTAAAAGATCTCTAACTTAAAGTTTTTTTTTTTGCAAAAATCTCTTAACATCAGAAACAAAACATTATTAGCATATCTTCATGCATTAAGATTTATATAAAAAAATGGAAGTAAAACATTTTGGATAATTCCTCTAAAAAAATTAATGAAAATTAGCAAATTATGATTGCCAAATTTTGCTTCCAAAAATGGCATGATGAGATGAAAAAAAAAACATTAATTGCTTAGAAAAAAAAGAAAAAAGTAAAAACGTATAATAAGTTAAATACTTTGCAAAAAAAAAGTTAAATACTTTACGAGATCTAACACGTGTACGGATGACACATACATAGATGAGCCGTCACCGTGTGGGACCCGCATGAAGTTGGCTACCACCATTGTAGCTTAACTAGCAAGCTTGCCCATTATTATGAACTCAGGTTTTGTCTATATTTTCGGCCCTGTTTTAATGGATACAAGTATTAATAAATAATTTTTAAACTAACGTTAATTTTCGGTTAGTGATTGAAATAACAAAATTATAATCATAAATAATTCTAATAAATATGATATTTTTACATAAAAATTCTAAGTATCTTATATAATGTAATTAAAAAATTACTAAAATATTTCATCAAATGAAACAAAGGAGATATTTTTTTTTCAAATATTTGTTAGCAAAATTAATTTTTATAATTTATAGAGCAGACATATATTTTACTTTTGTCTAGTGCAAATATATTTGTTTAAATTAATCAAACCTTCCCAATTTAACAACTCAATAGTTTATACAAAATGATTGCATTTAAATTTAATAGAGGTTTGAAACATCAAAATTTAAAATAATTATTCCGTTTCATATTAGATATGTTGTATATAATTGTTTTTTTAAAATAAACACCGTTTTAGTTTTCATCCTAAGCTAAGCTTAAAGTTAAAAGATATCGATTGAAACTTAAAGAGTAAAATAATTAAATATTTTATTACATATTATATGCCAAATACTTTTTTGTAGAATATCTCAATCCGATATTTAAATTTAAATGGACGAAATAAAAACTTAAAATTCAATAAAGATATAAAGCTTGAATCATTGAGCATTTGGAGTTTCTTTCATTCCTCATAAAAGAAAAGGATAAAGTCAAATACAAATTACTTTGATTGATCTCAAATATTTATTTTATATTTATAAAACCTGAATTATTATGTTGATACAAACATTAAAAAAATTCACTTTTTTATAGATACGTGGAAGCAAAAGCTATGTTATATTTATTTTATTTTGTTGCGCTGTCAAAGAGCTAGATTTTCATATTATACTCATTTTAAAGGTACCTAATATAATTGCATAAATATAACAAAAATAATATTTACCAAATTATGTTATTATCACACAATGACGTGTCGACATTCTAAAATACCTTAATCTTAAGTGTTTTTTTCCTCATATATATCGACAAAAATATTTAATTTTGTACCCATCTTAAATATATTAAATGTAATGTTAAGTTTCAGGTAGACAAGAAGTAAATCAAAGTATTAATTATTAAAATACTGCTTGCAAAATATCATTGGATACTATTTTCCACGTCACTCACAAATCTTGAATCGTGGCATAATCCATATGTAATAAACAGTAATCACCAAGGGTAAAATAGGAAAAATCAAAATTCTCAATAATTCAAGATTCATTACTATATAAAGAGCTTCATGCCACATTTACACCATCAAAGATCAAATGCTCAAACCCAATTACTCTCAAAATGACAGAAATACCCTCGTACAGTCTCCAAAACCCTAATTATCTCGAGCCTTTGAAACCTAAGAAACAATACATATCTTCTTCGTTTATCACTATCTTCTTATCGATTTTAACTTATGTTTTAATCTTTTACATTCCTGAGATATCTTTTTCTTCGATTTTTAACAATACGAAGGTCTTGTTCGTAATTTCCAACGCACTTATCATCATAATCGCTGCTGATTATGGTGCTTTTACTGATAAAGAGAAACACGATTTGTATGAAGAATTCAGAGCTAAAATGAAAAGGAATACAAGAGATCATAATCTTGTAACGGAAAACATGAACTATAGAGTGATTTCAACGGAAGAAATCAAGAAAGTTGAGGAACAAGAAAGCATGAAAGATATCAAGTGTGTTTTTTTGCTTCACTATAAAGAGGAAATTCCAAAGAAAACGATACAAGTCACGAGTGAAATCAAACCAAGAGATATAACTATCGAAAAATACGAAACAAAAACCGATGAAAACGATGATAAAGCCGGCGAAAACAGAGTAACTTGTGATGCAAGAAACAAGGGAATAAACCCTAAACCGTACGGAAGAAGCAAATCGGAGAAACGTAGAGTTAAGAGTTATGATCGGAGGAAATCAAAAAGTTCGAAATCGATGATTGTTTGCGAGGAAGTGAAGGCAGAGGAGTGGGAGAATGTAAGAGAAGAATCAGAGGAGTTTTCAAAGATGTCTAATGAAGAATTGAACAGAAGAGTTGAAGAGTTTATACAAAAGTTTAAACCCTAAACTCTAAACTTAATGGAGAAATGAAAAGACAAGTAGGAAGTAATAAGTTTTGGTCTTTACTCTTTAGTTGAGTGTTTGAGTTGTTTGTAATACGGAGAAACTTATAATATTTGAGTTAATTTAGTTTTGTTATTATTAATAATAGAAAGTATTTTTGACGTTTTATATAAGGAGTTGGTATAATTAGATCATGTGAATAGATCGTTACCAATACTATCGTCCGTGTAAAGTGTAAACTAATGGAAAAAGTTAAATATATTTCGATTATTTCAAAAGGATATTCGAAAAGGCTGAAAATCAATTTTTTATATTCAAAATTTTGAATAATATTAAATTGGGTAAATTGAATATTTTGTAAGAAAATTATTATGTAAAAGCGTTATCTATTTAAATTATAGTAGTAGCTAATTTATAAAAACGCACGGTCGTTTTATAAAAAGGGATTATTTTAAAATACATCAACTTGGGTAGAGATTTTTTATTGAGAGTTCGTTTAAACTATTTTTTATTCAATTTATGATATAGTATTACTTAATGATGTATCAAAATTTTAGTAATTGTTGTAATATTTTTTTAGATAAGTTCGAAAGTGATAAACACCAATTTTTATTTAACATATATATTTTTTTGTCTATTTGCTTCACTGCCCTGTAAAACAAAAAAAAAGTTCCAACCTATTTTTTTTACAATTTAACAAAAAAAAACAAAAGGAAAGCGAAATTACCTGTAACAGATTTTGAGCTTTTTTGTTAACTCTTATAGATTTTGAGTTAAAAAAAAACTTTAATAGATTTAAAATAAAATAGAAAAAAAAGTTAAACAAAATAAACCTTTTTTTTTCTTCCAACTTCCAAGGTAAAACAAAATTAAACCGTGTTAAAAAAAAAAATTTAAGCGTCACAACAAAAATATCCCTAGCTTAAACCCTTTTTTTCAGTTCTCGCCGCTTTACCTCCGCGCGCCGCAATCCGCAAGCTGCTCACCGCCCGCCGATCGTCGATTTCCGATCGCCGATTGCCGCTCTCCGTTGGTCGCTCGCAGACAAAAGTGAAACTTGAAGAATATGGTGGGATTTAAGAACAGGTACATGTTAATGGAGGTTTTCCTGGATCCAGATAAGGATCTACTCGGAGATGGAAACCCAATCATTCTTACTCAATTCAACCTCTCCAAAGCCATCAAAGATAGTATCCTCGTCAATTTCGGCGAATGCGGTCTCGCCTCCTCTATCGGATCCTTACAAGGTATAAAAAATCTTTAACAATTTCCGTTTTCTTCGTTTGCCCCTCACTACCAAACTTCCAGATCGCAATTACTCTAGTCAATTTCAAACTTCTACGATCCAATTTGATATGAACATAGAACAATGTTAGTTACTGATATGTCAATTGGTGATTTGAACAAGCCTTTCATGTTTCACATTCTTCAGATTGTGATTCACAATTTAGTCCTGTTTGAGTCTGATTTCTCAATCCCAGCTTAATCTCCTTATGAATCTGTTCTTTGTTTGAATGAATCAATCTGTTCTAGATTGTTGTTGATTTGAACAAGCCCTTCATATTTTACATTCTTCAGATTATGATTCACAATTGAGTCCTGTGTGAGTCTGATTTCTCAAGCCCAGCTTGATCTCCTTATGAACCTGTTCTGTGTTTGAATTAATCAATCTGTTCTAGATTGTTGTTGATTTGCTCAATTGTACTGAACTATTTGTTAAATTAGCCTGACATGAATACACAATCTCTGGACCTTGCAGTGAAATATGTGAATCCAATCACAAAGCTATGCATTGTAAGATCATCAAGAGAGGATCATAAACAAGTTTGGTCTGCAATTACACTGGTCAAAAGCATAGGAAACTGTCCTGTAGTGTTGAACTTGCTAAACATCAGTGGCTGCATCAGGTCATGTAAAGATGTAGCATTGAAGTGTGATAAGGAGAAGTTTGAGCAGAGGAAACTCATGTCTGGTCAAAGCTTATCAGAAGCAGAGATTCAGCAGATGAATCACTGTTTAGAGAAGATTAAAGTATTGGAAAGCTAAAGCTGTAAGTTTATATATACATATATATTGTTCTGAATTCTGATAGAAAGATGAACACCTTATTAATTAGGATTTTACAGATTCTGAAATCTTAGTCTAAGTAAAGAAAATTTCAAGAGATAATAGATCTATCTTTACACAGTTAATTCTCTAGTTTCAGTCTTTATTGAACAAAAATCAATGTCTTTTAGGTATCTGAAAGATAGAAATTGCAGATAATTTTGGCAATATATTTTAATTTTATTTATAAAATCACTTTAGCTATTACAAAGAAAAGGTTTTATTACGTAGAATATGAAAATGTAAAGTGGTTGTTTATAACAGAAAACAGACAATGTACTGTGTCTTCTAAAGTTTCTAAGACGTAAGAATTTGTAACATCTTTGACCACATTACATGTGACTTTAACTTGTTTCTAAATTCATTTTTTTAATCAAATTTTTTCTCTTTTTTCTCGTATAATCATGCATACATATATTTGTAACTGTTTATTTTTTTTGATAAATTTTGGAAAAGGAAAAAAATCTAGAGAAAAAAGTGATATATCTCTTAATTTATTTATGTATTATGAAAAAAACCCTGAGCAGAGAGATATGATGATGATGAGTACTATTTTAGTTTCAGTCTTTGTCGGTCATTCTTCATTGTGACTCATCCATCTCTCGTTTTTATTCTAACCATAAATTTTCGAATAGAAATCACACATTGTTTACATTTTCATGAATAAATAAACATTAGTTATTTTTCGTTTTGATTATATTTACAAATACCCATAAATAATTGCATTATAACAAAAGTTAATCAATATATTACCTTATAAATTCATGTAGTCTAGAATGCATAATTTCACACGGATTTGATTTCTTAATTAAATTATCGTTAAACACAACTAAGGAAAATTTTCTAACATTTTTTCAATATAAATATGAGAGTATTTTTGGTAAACTCTGATGAATTAATTTTATGTTTGCAAAATGCACTAATTCTAATGCAAATTTTCAATAAAAATTTTCGTTAAAATACATTAAATGTAAATATAAGAGTATTTTTTGGTAAACTCTAATGAATTAATTTTATCTTTGCAAAATACACTAATTCTAATGCAATTTTTTAATAAAAAATTTCGTTAACATAGATTAAATCTAAATATAAGAGTATTTTTTGGTAAACTCTAATTAATTAATTTATTTTTACAAAATACACTAATTCATTATAGGGGATTTTGATTAAAAAAAAAAAAAAATTAATTGTAAACATTAGAGTATTTTTGGTAAACTCTAAATAATGAAATAATTTATTTTTGAAAAATTCTAATGAATTACTGTATTTTTACAAAAAAAAATTATGTATTCTTTAAAATTGTTGATGAAAGTTTGGCAAATAAATACTTTACAGTATCTTATTACAAAATAAAAAAAAAAGATTAAATAACAATTGCTTATGTGTACGGACAGAAAATGACGAGTAAATTATCTATTTTTATATTTTACAAAAAGCTGATCAAATATATAACACATGCCACATTTATAAATACACAAGCTATACACTCTTAGGCTTCCACAAACTTATTTCATAAAAAAAAAAATAAACAATAAAACATCAACATATAAAGCAATATGCTACAAGCGATCGAAGATCAATCCACCACCGTGGAGTTACAACAACCACCACCACTTCCACCGTCACCGCAACCACTGCAACCGTACGAGGTTGTAAGAAAGCTAGCCGGAAAGAATGCAGTGGTTGTGTTTAGCATGAGTAGTTGTTGTATGTGTACAGTGGCTAAAAGACTTCTTTTTAGCCTTGGTGTTGGTCCAATGGTCGTGGAACTTGATCTTTTACAAGGAGTCATCGGAACAGAAGTGAAAAGTGTTGTGTTTGAGTTATGTTCCAGTAGAATGATGCCACGTGTTCCGGCTATTTTTGTCGGAGGAAGGTTTCTTGGTGGTATTGATAATCTTATGGCTTCTCATATTAATGGCTCTTTAGTGCCTCTTCTTAAAGATGCTGGTGCTCTTTGGCTTTGATTTAGTTATAATTATCAATGTTTATGTATGTATATTTGGTTTTTATTATTATTATATATGGTTTTAATTAGTGGGTTTTGTTATAATCAGAATTGATCTTTTTAATTAAACCGGTTTTATTAGCTATTCGTTAACAAAATTATAACACTACAAAAAAACAACAATTCTACGAAGTCTATATTTCTTACAAAATCAGTTGTAAAAAATGAATTTGCAATAATTTTAAGGGAGATTTTAAAAAATACCATAATTACTAGATTTAGTGGTATTATTGGTATACTCTCATACATTTTGACAAATTTGCAAAAACTTTATAAATTAAGGCATTTTAGATAATTTGTCTAATTTCAAAATTGTTACTAATCGTTTGAGATAAATATAGTTCACTAATACATTGAAATTAGTTCATAATTAATTCTATAATGTAATTCATTTTTATTTCATTAAAATGTTGTATATAATGTAATTATATATATATGTATTACAATAAAATGTAGTATACAAATTGTTATTTGAAGACTAAAATATATAATTTTTTTTGTGACGTGAAAAATAGAAAAAGTGAGAAATTTGGTGATGCAAGTGAAAGGAATCATGTGATGAACTAAAAGTGAAATACTGTGAGCCCGTTTTTTTGACCAAATTTGACTCTTTGACCAACCAAACCGAAACTAATCCACATTTCATGATCCATTTAGTTAAGTTTATTTTTATTTTTTTAAAAAAAATTTATAGAATTTATAATTTATTTGTTTTGATATCTACCTATAAATATATATACTATTATTTACAAATAATGCAATACTTGATTTGTAAAGAAGAAAGCTAGAAACAAAATTAGTAAAATTACGGTTGTATTTAATTCAGCTAAAAGAATCGGTTTACGGTTTAAGAGAAAAAAAAACATTAAAAGTAAAATGAAGTTATTACTCATTAATTTTTTTTTTATTATAATACTTGATAATTTTTCGTGTTATTTTTATAGTCGATGTGTAATCATGCAGAGTATTTCATGATATTACTCTGAATAATTTTATGAAATAGTCTAATCTATCTTGATTTTCTATAATTACCCTAAATTATTAGTATGTTTTATAAAAGTCTTTAATAGTGGGAAATTTATTAGGATT
>KE152099.1:735065-749642 GCA_000411095.1 Aethionema arabicum | reverse complement strand
GTACATTCTAAGAATTATACAAAATTAAGAAGTTTGTTATAGTGTTAGATGCAATATTGTAATTATATATGGTCTTTATTAAATAATTTTTTAATCGTGGAGTGATTATTATCAAATTAGTTAGAAAGTTACGACCTTTTATACATAAATCTAAGAACAAAATATAAAAAAAAATAATAATATATCATCATATACAAAGTGAAGACGCCAACGTTGGATACTTGGTTTTTTAATAGCCAAAAATATTAATAATTTTGTAAGAAAAATAAGATAGTATCGTAAGAGATAAACTTATCTAACCAAAAAGTATCGATATATGAAGAAAAAAAAAATTACATGACGAGAATAATGATCACGTGATTATGAGAGATTAAGTAAATAAAAAAGGTGTTGATAAATTATTGTCGAACAAAATATATTTGTTGCTAAACAACTACACACATATAATAGTTTTTCCTAAACATCTTACACACTGCGTATTTCCACAAATATATATACATTTACAGGTAACAAACTCACAAATAATAAATCATAAACATATAATGAAGTTAAATTTTTAAAAATATTAAAAAAATCCAGCGCGTAGCGCGGGTGGAATTCTAGTGTTTCTAATAATTGAAAGAAAATTAGATGTGAAATAAGTAGAGATATTATTTAAAATGCATGTATATAAATATAAACAAAGTCGTTGTATTATTTATTTATAGTTTTTCAAAATTGTAAACGTTGACAAAATAAAAGGGTTGACCACAGAGATTAGATTCAAATAAAACCTTCCTCGTATAGTCTTCGATTTTCGTTCATGAATCTTTCTCATCACACTCCGCCATTTTTTCTACCTCGTACCAGCTTTAATCACTCTCTACTTCACCCAACTGATTCGATTACTCTATAATCTTCCTCCAATTTGGTATTCATGTATGTAAAATCTCCGGTATGGCAACCATTCAAGAGGAGAAGATCTACCAGTCGATTTTGTGCTTTGACTACAACGAAAAGGGGAAAAACGAATCTAAGATGGCTTTTCGAACGGTGCCTTCTCGATCCATGACTTCTCGATCGACATCTTCAAACGTCTCGGGTAGTTTGGGTAAAACTCGAGTAGGTAAGTACGAGCTAGGAAGAACCTTGGGAGAAGGAAGCTTCGCGAAGGTCAAATTCGCCAGGAATGTCGAGAAAGGAGAGAACGTCGCAATTAAGGTCATCGATAAGGAGAAAGTCATGAAAAATAAGATGATTGCTCAGGTATATACAAATACCGTTTTGTATTCAGCTATTTTGTTCTTGGATTTTGCAATTTTTTTAAAAATTGATTTGTTTTACTGCAGATTAAGCGTGAGATTTCGACTATGAAACTGATTAAGCACCCAAATGTGGTCCGTATGTATGAGGTTTGATCTATTTTCTTGTTCTCTAGTTTAGTTGATCTGTTATCTCTGGCCAAGCCTGCATCATCCCCTGTGATTCTTCTTCTCTAGGTGATGGCAAGCAAGACTAAGATCTATTTTGTTCTTGAGTTCGTGACTGGTGGGGAGCTTTTCGACAAAATTGTAAGAACCCATGTGTAGATTACCATTTCTTGAATAATACCAGTAATATAAGGGATTTGATTCTCTAATTTAGGATCTTGTTGTGAATTTTAGTCAAGTAAAGGGAGATTAAAGGAAGATGAAGCAAGGACATACTTTCAACAGCTTATTAATGCGGTTGATTATTGCCATAGTAGAGGAGTTTATCATAGAGACCTTAAGGTTTTGAGCTCTTCTTTCCTGTGTTGCTTCAGATAGTAGTTTTCTTAACAAGTCGTAGCTTCTTGGCTGTCTTCTGATTGCAGCCAGAGAATCTGCTATTGGATGCAAATGGACTACTTAAAGTTTCAGATTTTGGGTTAAGTGCTCTACCGCAACAATTCCGAGTAAGCAAGCACCATACAATGCTTTCTCTGTACATTTCCTATATACAAAAGTTTTTCATGAGGCTTGAAAGTCAAACTTGTGAATCCGCTTATTCAGGAGGATGGACTTCTTCACACCACTTGTGGAACCCCCAATTATGTTGCTCCAGAGGTATCGTATGTTTATCTTGGTTATTTTGAAGCTTAGACTCCATTTTTGTACTATTTTCCCACATCTTTCTGCTTATGTCTCTCTAGGTTATCAATAACAAAGGTTATGATGGGGCAAAGGCTGATTTGTGGTCTTGTGGTGTGATTCTTTTTGTCCTAATGGCTGGTTATCTGCCTTTTGAAGATTCTAATCTGATGTCTTTGTATTCAAAGGTGCACACACTTTGTTCTTTGGTTCTTTAGTTATTTTCTACACACGTTCCTTTTTTTATATTGTTATTAGGAAACCACATGCCATGTTTGTTACATGATGGAAATTTGAGGTCCTAGCATATGGACGTTATGTTGATTGTATTCTTTCCTTAATGATAACAGATATTCAAGGCAGAGTTTACTTGCCCTTCCTGGTTTTCATCAAGTGCTAAGAAGTTGATCAAGAGAATTCTGGACCCCAATCCAACAACAGTATGTTCACAACCTTTTATAACTGAGGCTTGACGATTTCTGTTGACTTATTATCTTATCTTTTCTTGAAACTGATTTTGATTACTGACAGAGGATCACAATTTCTGAAATCACTGAAAATGAATGGTTCAAGAAAGGATACAAAACACCTACATTTGAGAATGCTAATGTCAACCTTGATGACGTTGATACAATTTTTGACGAATCAGGGGTAAGATCTGTGCTTTATATGTTTTATGCATCATTAGGAGTTTTTGAGACATAATTTGTAAATTTCTCTTGGATGATTTCTTGTTGGTCAATAGAATTGTAGTAACCTTGTTGTTGAGAGACGAGAAGAAGGACTTGCAGCACCAGTAACCATGAATGCTTTTGAGCTCATTTCTACTTCCAAAGGTCTCAATCTCGGCACTCTATTCGAAAAACAAATGGTATGTCTTCTTAATCAATAAACCAGACATAGTAGGAAGTGGTCGAGATTGGATTTCTAGTATTCACGAAAGGAAAAATCCAATGAGGTTTAAAGGTTCTAATGTCTTTGTGCTTACCTATGATCTTCTGTCAGGGACTTGTTAAGCGCAAAACCCGATTTACTTCCAAATGCTCAGCTACTGAAATAGTTACTAAAATTGAGGCTGCAGCAGCACCATTAGGCTTTAATGTTAAAAGGAATAACTACAAGGTTAGAATACTTTTTATGTATACTTAAAAATGTGTAAATTTCTCTCTTCTGATCACATAAGTTTCTTCAGATGAAGCTTACTGGGGAGAAATCAGGACGAAAAGGCCAGTTAGCAGTCTCCACTGAGGTCAGATTTTGTGTAATGTTACCTGATGTCGAAATAATCTGGAGTTTTAAGTTAATCTAGCTTAAACTTTTCAGGTTTTTCAAGTTGCACCATCAGTTTACATGGTTGAACTTCGAAAATCAGGAGGTGACACCTTGGAATTTCATAAGGTATTCAAATCTAACTAATGTGTAATCTAATGTTCTCATCTTATGCTAAGATTCTGAACTTAAGCTCTGGTGTTTTAGTTTTACAAAAACCTCACCACGGGAATCAAAGATATCGTCTGGAAAACAATCGATGAAGAGATTGAAGAAGACAGCGATGGTGAGCATGCTTTTGCATCCTCTAATACATAAACAGATGAAGAAGATGATCTTTTATTCAAATCTGTTTTCATTTCTTCAAGTTTCAGGTGCTGCCATGGCTGCTTTCTGATACAGGTAACATGTTCTGTCTCGTTGTTTCCATGGAACATTGTCCGAAAAAAAGATGTGAAAAGGAACACTTGTGTAGTGTAATCTCATATCAGCCAATCATTATTCAAGATAAACGCCACGTGTCAATAATCCACTATGGTTGCAGATATGGATTTCCTTTTGGATCATCCGGAAACTACAGAACAAAAACACTTTCGAAATCTAATCTCACCCAATCAGATTACGCCACGTGGCAATAACCAACCTCACCCTCATTTCTTCTTCACCTATCTAGGACCCCAACGACCATTAACATCTCTCTGCTAGATTTCCAGTTTTTACACCATGTCTGCAACACTAAGCTCATCTCTATACATTTCTCCCAAGAAACCTTCATGTACACATCAATCTCCAAACACAACATTATCCACAAAACCCACCGCCATTAAAACCACTCTCCAAACTCACCCTCTCTTTACTGTAGCTGATCAGACAGTAACCTTCCAGATGAAAGAGAAGATTCTCTGTCTTGAGCTCATGGGAATTGACTCAGGTAAAGCTCTATCTCTAAACCCTTATCTCTGCTCAGCTTCACTTGATTCCATGGAATCTGTCCTCCATTTCCTCCAATCAAAAGGAATCTACCCAAATGATCTCCCTAGAATCTTGGGTATGTGTCCTAAGATCCTAACTTCCGACATCAAAACCGAACTAAACCCTGTCTTCATCTTCCTCTCGAATGATCTCAACATCCCAGAAGATGGATTCAGAAGAGTGATCAAGAAATGTCCTAGACTCCTAATTAGCAACGTGGAGAATCAACTCAAGCCTGCTCTTTTTTACTTACAAAGACTTGGTTTCAAAGATCTTGAAGCTCTTGCTTATCAAGATCCTATCTTGTTGGTGTCTAGTGTTGAACACACTCTAATCCCAAAACTTAGGTAACTTTAAAGTGTTATTAGATCCCTGTAGCTGTTGAACTAGTGTCTAATGACTTCTTGAACATTGATAATTTGTGATGTGTTTTGTCAGATTTTTGGAGAGTATTGGGTTCTCGAGACGTGAAGCTGCAGAGATGATGGTTAGGTGTCCAGCTTTGTTCACATTCAGCATCGAAAACAACTTTAAACCGAAACTTGATTACTTTATGGGTGAAATCAAAGGTAAAGTAGAGAATCTAAAGGAGTTTCCTCAGTATTTTGCGTTTAGTTTGGAGAAAAGGATTAAGCCTAGACACTTAGAATCTATGGAGAGAGGTTTAAAGTTACCGTTAGCGTTGATGCTTAAAACTACTGATGAAGAGTTTAAACAATTGCTACTTACGAAACCAGCTTCTACTTCTTCTTCTTCAATTCTTGCATAGATTTAAGTGGCAAATGTGTAAATACTGTTTCTATATGTGGAAATGGTTACTGTGTTCATAGCTTATGTAAATAGTGAATAAATTGCCAAAATATCTACTTGGGTTTGTTCGTTTATTTGTCACTGATAGCGACAATTGTTAGTGACATAGACGAAGTTATGTTCGTTTCACTCGAGCTCGTTCGGTGATCAATTATTTGAATTTTAAGTTTAATTTTTTATTATTCATTTTGGTTGCCAAATTTTTCTACCAATTAAAGGAACATATTCAGTAATTAAATTTAACAAAAACATTAAAAACAAATCATGAAACTAACAACAACAAAATAAACATAAATTTTTCTTCTTTTCAATCAAATGTTTCAAATTTATAACTAACTAATTTGTATTAATATTTTCTCATCATACAAATTTATGGTGGATATTTACTCGTTTTGATTTTCACCGCAAAAAATGTACACGTTTGGAACTTTCAAGATTTATAAAAAAAAACTAAATGTATATTAGACAATACGTTAAAAGTTTATAAAAAAAACTAAATATTTATTAGAAAATAGTTAAAAGATACTTGAAGTGAAAGTAAATCATTTCTCACATACCGAAATAAATGTTTATCGGAAAGTGCGCCAAAATTGCGATAATACATGTTTTTTTTACTCTTTTTCCCCACATGATTTAAATTAGAAAATAAATAAAATAATAAAATAAATAAAAATCATTAAACCCTTGGGAGATTGAGAGAAGCCCTAAAACCCGTTCTTAATCCGTCGGATAGCACACCACGACTTCGGTGGAAAATTTCATCAAAGTTAATAAAAAAAAAACAACAAAAACAAATTTTATATTTCTTTGTAACATTTCCATGGCCGACGTTCCTCTTCGTCATCTCACTATTTCGTGATTTACTTTTCCTTCAATAATCATCGAAATCAAAGTCGGCGCTCCTCTTTTTACTTCTCCACTTTGGTGTTTTATATCCAGATTCTCACAAATCTGTTGTTTATGCTCCTCTGTTTGGATCTGTAAAGAAGAAGATATACAACTATGTTATTCTCCAGGGCACTTTCTCAGGTTTCTTCTAAGTTCATAAGAAATCGCAGATTCTATAGCTGCTCTCAATCTCTCGCCTCTTATCGCCAAATCGCCTTGCCGAATCATGGTCACTCTTGCTCTGAGTCTACTCAAAAGGTAAGTCAACATATCTCTTCCTCTGTGTCATCTGAAATGCCAACAAATCTCGATTAAAGCCTTCTTGAATCCTGTATTGTGTTTTTGATGTGAAGAATTTGATTGCATGGGGTTTATTCTGATTGGCTCAGTTTTGTATTCTGAAAATCGTAGTGGAAGATGTAAATTTGCTT
Source organism: Aethionema arabicum (assembly GCA_000411095.1). Classification (NCBI taxonomy): domain Eukaryota; kingdom Viridiplantae; phylum Streptophyta; class Magnoliopsida; order Brassicales; family Brassicaceae; genus Aethionema; species Aethionema arabicum. The sequence continues at coordinate 743,182 of KE152099.1, read as the reverse complement.
TTAAGGTTCAAGATTCGTGTGATTGTGAATACTAATCATTACCATATAGTGTTTGTCTATGTTATTTAAGCTAAAACCAGTGTTTATTTTGTGCATACTATTGATTTTTTCCCTAAATAGTTCATGGGTCCTATTTGGATACGTCAGAGCTGTTTTACCCTGTCGGTGTATAAGAGAGATTGGATTAGAAAGTGATTGAAATGGATGATTTTTGTCCAAGTTTTGTGTAATTAGTGATCTGACCAATGTTTTTGTGGTTGTTATTCTTTGTGATGTTTTAGTAGAGTTACGTTTGCGGAGGAACTTATTCATTGAAATCTCCGGTTTTTGATGGTTCTAGACATCAACTCTATCACCAGAGCAGCAGCTCATTAGTTGAGGTTAGTACTCTAGCTAAGTTATTGCTGAATTCTGTGAAGAACATTCTTATCTAAGTTATGGTTCATTAGCCCAATCTTGCTCTGCTTCTTTTTCAACTGTTGAATGAGCGAGGTTAACCTATCGTAGGAGGAGCTTGATCCGTTTTCGCTTGTTGCTGATGAACTTTTACTCGTTGGGAATAAGTTGAGAGCTATGGTGGTTGCTGAGGTATCTCTTTTCACTCATCTGTGTTTATTGTATTCATAAGGAGTGGCTGAAGATAATCTGCTGCTGGATTTGATATCTATCGTCTGATTTTCAGGTTCCCAAGCTTGCCTCTGCTGCTGAGTACTTCTTTAAAAAGGGTGTCGAAGGAAAACAGTTTCGTCCAACTGTAATAACCATAGACTTTTAGATCTCTTTCTGTTTCGTATCTTGCCATCATATTCTAAACTTTAAATGATTGGTTTTTGGTTTTCTTGAGTTGAAGAAATGATACAACTCATTTTATGTTTTTAGATCTTGCTGTTGATGGCAACGGCTCTCAATGCACGAATACCAGAAGCATTAGCTGGTAAAGCTGCAGAATTTCTCCCATCAGAATTACGCGCGAGGCAACAGTCTATTGCTGAAATCACCGAGATGATACATGTCAGTAACTAGGTTTTGTTTCTTCAGCATTTTACTCTTATACCCTATCATGCAACTCAAATCAAGATCCAATAACCTACTTGACTTGAATTAGTACGCTTGGTCATTGTAGGTTGCGAGTCTTCTACACGATGATGTCTTGGATGATGCTGATACAAGACGTGGTGTTGGTTCTTTAAACCAAGTAATGGGTAACAAGGTACCAACAGACAGCAATTCTTGTTAATCTAAGACATGACTACTTTTGGTTCAGATACTAAGATCACTGCTAACTTAACATTGCAGATATCGGTATTAGCAGGTGATTTTTTGCTTTCTCGGGCTTGCGTGGCTCTCGCTTCTCTAAAGAATACAGAGGTTAAACATAATCACCTACCTTCACTAATCCTTCTGACATCAAAGTTTATGAAAAAATCTTCAAGAAATCATTACCTTTTCTTCAAATTCAGTAGTTAATGGAATTTGAACCTGCATAAATGAGATCAACTAAGAATGTCACTTCTTCTAAGCCATTTATCCTGCATTGTATCTCTCTTTGTGTAGGTTGTATCATTACTTGCAACTGTTGTAGAACATCTTGTTACTGGTGAAACCATGCAAATGAGTAGTACCATAGAGCAGCGTCATAGGTAAATCTCTTTTCCCCGGATCAAATAGTTTACTCTTTCTCCAGTGATTCTGATCCTATTCAAGTCTTCTAAGCTCTTCCTATTTAACCTCACAATAACAAAAATGGTTGATACTTATATAATTGTTCATGGCTACAGTATAGACTACTACATGCAAAAGACATATTACAAGACAGCATCACTTATGTCAAATAGCTGCAAAGCAGTTGCCCTTCTCGCTGGACAAACATCAGAAGTTGCAATGTTAGCTTTTGAGTACGGAAAGAATCTGGTCTGTCTAAAAATCACAACTTTCTTGGTGTTTCTAAAGTTAAATCCATTGCTATTATTGTTTGCTTAATCTTGATTAGTTTCTGTCTGCAGGGTTTGGCTTTTCAATTGATAGACGATGTCCTTGATTTCACAGGCACATCTACTTCTCTTGGAAAAGGATCTTTATCCGATATCCGCCATGTAATGATAACACAAGCTTTTCTTACTTCCAAAGATGCATAAGTGTGAAAAAACTGGTCTTTAATCACTTTATAACACTCTTTCAGGGAATCATAACAGCTCCAATCCTCTTTGCAATGGAGGAATTTCCTCAACTAAGTAAAGTTGTTAATCAAGGATTTGATGATCCATCAAATGTTGAAATTGTAAGTTCATATATATCTCTAAATTGTTAATGTATCCCACACATCTCTAAATTGTCCTGGAATTGGACAAAACAGGCGTTAGAGTACTTAGGGAAGAGCCGAGGAATTCAAAGGACACGAGAGTTAGCTTTGGAACATGCTAATCTAGCAGCAGCAGCTGTAGGATCTTTACCTGAAACAGATGATGAAGAAGTGAAGAGGTCAAGGCGAGCCCTTATAGATTTGACCAATAGAGTCATCAGCAGAAACAAGTGAGCAAACAACACTACACTGAATCACTTAAAGTTTCTCTCTTTACTTTACTTTTTTGTTTAAATTTCATTTGATTATTAGGAATTTGGTTCAATTCGTTTCACGAAATAATAATGTTGAAGAAATTGTTGTTACATTTTAACAAACATAGAAAAAAAAAAAGAGACAAGAAACCGTTTATATCTGAATTTCTAACAGGAAAGATTTGAAAATTCTATGGTTACATTAAACCGGAGCCATACAACAAAAATCGGTTACATTAAACCGGAGACATTTGAAGATTCTATGGTTACATTAAACCGGAGACATACAACAAAAAACCGGTTAAGGATCAATTTATTACTCCTCTTCAAAGTCCATAAGAAAATCGGTTAAGTTCTCGGAATCATCCACAGCTTCATCTAGAGACATAGCACCTTCCTTCTTCGGTTTAGGCTATTTCAGGAACCAAACCAAACTCATCAGAAACAGAGACAGAGAGATAAAGTCAAATAAAGTCAAGGATTTGACTTTTTTTTACCTTTGACTTGCTGCGAAGTTCTGGTGTACTCTTCAAGACACTCCAGTTCCGTGGCAATTTACTATCTTTATCTAAATCTCCATCGCCTTCATTCTCTTCTTCCTCCTCCTGTCAAAAAAGTTACACACAACATCATGAAATTGAGAAACTTGAAGGAGAGAAGATGATCAGGTGAAAAATCTCACGTCGTTTTCTCCAATATCAATAGCTTGTGCCATAGCATCATCAATTTCAGGCACCTGAATCAAGATTCAATACATTTTTTTCAGATATATCCACGCAATGACTTAAGTACATATGAGAGAGAAGAGTTTCCATTTTCGTTACCTCGAGCTGCTCGGTTTTCTCTTTCGACATAAGTGCCTCATGTTCTTCCCTGGAGATGAGCTTACCATGCTAATCACACGAATATACGAAGTAAAGAAACTAATCAAAACCAAGAAAATCCTCAGAATGAAGAAAAAAATCAGCAGAGAGACTCACCTCCTTTAGAAAAGACAACATGTTTGGTGTAGGCTCATGAAAATCAGGTCCTCTGTAGTCAATAATCACATCTGGATCTTGTATGTAGTTAATTGTTGGGTAAACTGGATCTCCTCCCCATACTGCAAGAAACCGAAACATTCTAGTACATAAAAATGGTGCCAAGATCAGGTCTTATGCAGTCAATAATCATAAGTTTCATACTTTGCTTTATTTGCTCCTCCTTCATCCTCATTGCTAAAGGATCTCTCTTGATTCTGATATCAGTTCCCATCATTATCCGGTATTCTCTATCGGTTTGATGAGAAAACATTTCAATCAGTTGTGTGTTTTCATCTTCACCAGTTTCTTCAAAATGTTTCTGTACAGCTTCCCGCGATGTGTCTCGTTTCCAAGCTTTTACCCATTCAGAATAAAAAGCCATTGGACCTACTTTTGCTAGTCTCTCACGCTCAGCTTGCAGTCTGATAATCACCCGGAGTAAGAACTCATATAAACTAAGAAAACAGGTTACATAGAAACTCGTTACATACCTCTCTTCCTTGAAAAGATGCCGTCTTGCTCTATAAAGAGAAGTTTCTGTGAGTGTCGGTTCTTTCCCATAGAGCTTGACCTGTCCTGTTTCTGCCATTGCTTTGAGAAAAACCTGCAACAACAACAACATAGCATCTTGATCAAACGTTAAGGAAAACATCAGGATACCGTCTTTGCAAGTGATGGTTATATACTGACCGTTTCGACATCAGGACGCCGTCTTTGCCATCTAGACCATTGTTCCTTCTCTGGCTTTCTCCAGTTCCACCACATATCATCACTTGTCAATGTCTTTTCTACTACTTTCTTTTTCGAAGGATCGATAAAAGGATGTGGCCGTCCAAGCTTTTTATCTAAGTCATATCCAGTTTCTTCTTCTTTCTCAACTTCAGCGTTGTAAACAACAAATCCATTTAAAGAATCACTTTCCTCTTCAGAGTTATCCTCAGAATCTGATACTTCATTTGATTCAACAATCACATTTTCCTCAGATGTTTCAAATGCTTTCCGTTGCTTCTTTCTTCGACTTCCAGGATTTTTACCATATGAAGGAGAACTAGAAGATTCACCAGCTGGTTGAGGAGCCCTAGCAGCTCTAACTCGACTAGAAGTTCCTTCCGGCCAGTAATCCTCACCGGGAATACTAGCTCGAGCACCAGACGCTGGTTCCAGCCTTCCAGAAGTAGAGTCCATGTAACTATGGTAAGGAGGTCTCTCAACAGAAACATACTCATAGCCTTTATCATTCTTTTTGGATTCTTCATCTGCAGTTTCACCATCATCTTTCTCTTTCTTGCATTTGATAAAATGTCGCATAGACCGAGCTCCAGTATAACTATCTGAACCTATCCTAACCTCTAGTTTACTAACTCGGAAGCTGTATTCGACCCGCCTCTACATTTGTCAAGAAAATTCCTTTGTTTCATCAGATAAAACAGCTTTTAATTGAAAATCCCCTAAGCAATCCACCAATTTCACCAATTTTAACAAAATTGGTCTCGAGATAAGCTCAGAAATCACAAGAATTACTTGACATTTGATGCAAAAATGTATATAAACCAACCTGTAACATACAATAACCAGGCAGTCCATTCCCTGTGCTTACTTTATCTGCCCAAAACAAATATGGATAAGTTGAATTCTGAAATAAGAAAAAGAAAAAAAAAGAAACAGCAAGAACAGTACCTCGGTATAGCCATGAAGTTGTTGATATAGACGCCATTATACTCTCTACTTCCTACTGTATAATTCAAGTATTCAAGGTTTAAGTTAATACAAACAAGGAAAAACCCTAATCCAGTATATTTTCCATTAAAATAGCTAATTGTTAGGCCACTTACTAAACTACTTCACACTCCAATTAAGAATTCGCTTCAGCTGCAACAAGATAGAGAAGAAGAAAAAGACCGAAAATACCTTTTTCTTTAACCGAGAATTAGGAAGATTTAACGGACGATCAAAGCCTGCAGGTATATACTCTCATGGAGGTCGAATTTGAAAGAGAGGGGTTTTTCCAAGTTTTTGCTTTATCCACTGATCTCCGGCGCGTGTTTCTCAAATGCTTGTCACGGAGCAATCTATAGTTTTTTATCTCCACGCGCCGGTGCTTTTAGTGGATAAAGGATCGGTGGGCTTTATACTTCTTTATAAGGCCTAATATTAATGTATCTCTTTCGTTGCAAACTCAAAATATTTTTGGGCTTTATTTTTCCATTTTGGGCTTCTTTTAGAAATTAGAATGTACGAAGCCTCTTGTTTACTGAACGACGTAGTTTAGTATGTGTTTTCTTAATACAATATTGGTAGAATTTAATTTCTCAACGACTATGTTTTTTTTCTTTCTTATATTGCTAAATTTGCAACAAAAATAATAGCGAACATATTATAGTGTTGTTGTATTTAATTTACTTTTATTGTTTGCCGATATATATATATTAAAAAAAAAAATCGATAATTTGTAATTTGAGAATTTAATATTTTGTACGAATTTATATGTAATCTAACGATTTTTTTATTTTTCACCTAAACTAAAATATAATTATTTTGTCATACTTTGGAATTAGTAAAATTAACTAAACACACTTATAGAGTTTTATAGTTAATTATGTAAACCTATATGTGCAATTAATATTTTTAATATTCTAAGCTAATTATAGAAAATATTTAACAAAAAAAGAAATCTAAAGATATTTCTCAAAAATAAATGTGATATACAAAACATAATTTATAATTATAGGAACCAAATTGTTGCTAATGAAAATACTCCTATCATTAATTGATATAATTAAGAATCTCTATAATTAAAGACCGTATTAATTTATATATGTACAAAATAGCAAAACGTGTGTTGAAAATAATAAAAAGAAGAAAAAAGAGTGAATGGGCATTGGCTAAAAAGGTCTGTATTCGTATTAATGAGTCTGACCAAAACACATCATAGACATTACGGCATCTATCTCACAGGTCTACTCTTTTTCATTTTATTTTTTCAAATTTTACTTTTCTCATTATTATTAAATTTAAATATATCAATTCGAGTATCCATATTAATTCGCATAACGATGAAATAAAAATAAATGAATTGTATATATAAATAAAATCTGAATTGTTGCAGAAGATGTAGCCCACGTAAGACTATACCCATAAGCTCTGACTAGGCACAAGTTTCCGTGACCCGCACGCGCCTCACGTCACGTTTTCTTTTTCTATTCGTTCTTCATCACCGATATTCCCTAAACGACGTCGTTTCTCTCCTTTTTTTTCTTTTTCTCCATTTTTTTTTATTTTTTTTTATCTTAAAGAACTAAAAAAAACTGTAGTGTGATGCTTTTTGTGACCGTTAATGTCAAAAAACGAAAAAGAAAAAATTTATTAATTGGAAATCTCGTAAACTTTTATTTTCTATGACATACTTCACTTCCACAAGTAATTGGAACAGAATCTCACAAGTGTCGACCTGTCCACGTGGCTTCTATGCATATAATACACACGTGTTGTATGTAGAGGTTATATGTGTGTGCGTGTGTATATAACAGTGGCATATATATCGATGAGAAGATGTGGACATGTCATTAGCATTTTGCAGAGGTACATGCTCACATATAAACAATACATTAAGAACAACAAACTTAAAATATATATATTTTTTACAATATTTTAATTAAAAAACGTTCAGATTTTTTTAAACCGTTCAAATTCGTTAAACCCAATCGATATTCAGTTATAGTAGTTTTAATTACCAAAAATATAAAAATCAACTACACCGGTAAACCGAACATAACCGGAAATACGACCATTATAATTTAACTAATTTTGTTTTATATATTTATCATCATAATAATGTTTATGAGAATAGACTTGTTGGGGTCGATCGATCATACGAAAAGTATATTGTACTGTAAAGATTGTATTTATTTATTCATAAACAAAATATAATAACTAAGATTTTTGGGGGTTAAAAACAAAAAAAAATGCTAAAATGTTATAAAAATAACGGACAAAAAAAGATAGTGGTATTAAAATGTTTGCATATATGGACAACCGTTAGACTTATATTACTTTTATTATTTTGTCTTCATCTACACATATTTACAAATCAATTATTATTCGTTAAATCCAAAAACCATAAACAGTCGATTGTATCAATTAAATACGAGAAGTGATAGAGAAATAACTCAGAAATATTTTAACGATTTGAAACAATAAGAGTTAATTGCAAACAAAAAAATTAACCTAAAGATAAAATATTTAAGAGGAAATTATATTCAATGACCCAAAAAACCATTTTAATTTGGGCTTTAACCCATGTTTTTCAAATATTCTAATTCAGTCCAATTATATGTATCTTGACAAAAATACCCCTGTATTTAACTAAAAAAAATAAATTAAAAACATTATTAATTATAACGAAATTACAGTAATGCCTTTATACACTAAAAGACAAAAAAAAGAAAATCAAAAGAACTGTCTTTTTTTTCTCTCCCTTTTTTCTCCCACGTCGCCATAAACCCACGAACACCTTCTTCTTCACGAAAAATTCCAAATCTTCAA
>KE152099.1:695806-707115 GCA_000411095.1 Aethionema arabicum | reverse complement strand
GAGAGAGAAGAGGGAAGGAAAAGAGAGAAGAGAGAGGAGAAAATAGGAGAAAGAAAAAAGAAGATAGAGAAAAAAGAGGAAAAAGAAGAGAGAGAAGAGAGAAGAGAAGAGTGGGAAAAAAATGAGAAAAGAGAAAAAAAAGGAGAGAGAAGAGAAAGAGAGAAAAGAGAGAGAAAAAATAAAGAAGAAGAAAGAGAAGATAAAAAAGAAATAGAGAATGGAGAGAAGGAATGGAAAGAAAAATGAGGAAAAAATATAAAAAAAAGGAAAAAAAGGGAGAGAAGAGAGAGAGAGAAGAGAAAGAGGAAAGAGAAGAGAGAGAGAGAGGAGAGAGAAAGAGAAGGGAGAGGAGAGATGTCTGTTATCGTGAAAAGATGTTTCCTACAATTTTTTTAACATGTCTATCAAATTTTCGTATTAAAATATTATATGTTTTAATAAATGTCAATTAAAAAAAACAATTGATTTTTTCAATGTTTCAACTCTACAAATAAATACAATTTAATTAACTTATATACAATTTTATTAATACTTATACATTATATCGTAACAAATTAACATCTAATAAAAAAAAAGGGAATTGCAAAAATACCCTCATTCAAAGCTTTTTTGTAAAAATACCCTAATCATGCATTTTTTGCAAAAATGCCCTAACATTATACCCAATATTATAAGTGGTATACCCTCATACTATATGAAAAATTTGGAAAAATATATTCAATTAGGGTATTTTACATAATTGATTTTTAGAAAATTTGTTAATTCAAACATTTTTTGCAAAGATATCATAACAATAGACTCAAGGGTATATTTGGTAAACTTTACAAAAAGGGCACATTTGCAAAAAATGCTTGAATTAGGGCATTTTAGATAATTCCTCTAAAAAAAAACACCATGAATCACAAATCGAACTTTCCATATGAATCACAAAACGAACTTACTAATTGAAATACAAATTAGACACAATATTGATGTTTGATGGACTCAAACTCTTTACTTAGAAAATCATAAATTTTTGTTCTATAAAAAAACAATAAAAGAGCTATATTTTCTTGTATAAATAAAACTTAAAAAAATCGAAAAAAAATAGAAGTTGACATCAATATGGTTTGGTACCCTCCACAAATTATCTTCACGTTCATTTTATTTAATGGTGTTGGAAAATCAACGAACGGTGGCTGTATGTGAGAGGCTATTTTCGTCATTTTCTCATTTGGTCTACAATTTTCCATACGTTGTTATAATCAAATTCATATATTCACATAAAGATACTTTCCGTTCATTTTTTTCACAAATACTTTCCATTTTTTATTTATTTCATAAGGATACTTTCCATTCAATAATTAAAGTTAAATATTTTACCAATATTATTTATAATTGGTTTGTAAATTTGAACAATCTTAACATTCTCTACATTATATCCAATTTTTAAAAATATTTTATTTCGTAGAAAAAATAATAATTTAAATATAAAAATCTTGAAATAGAGAATATATGAAATATAGAAAATTGTGAATTATTTTGAATTATTTGAACTATAATTATTATAGAAAATAGTAAAGTAAGTTATGGATTTTTCTTCTGTCTATAATTAAATATTTATAGGAAATGAACCTATTTTTTTAGTAATAAAAAAACGCAATAAAAAAAAATTGATATTAATTTTAAAATATATTGTATTTTATATGAAAAGATCTACAATAAAAGTCAAATTGTATAGATCTCTAAATTTATTTCTGTTTTTTTTAAGTATTTCAAATTTTTTTCTAAATGCAATTGTATTTTTTCTAAATGCAATTGTATACGTTTAAGTATTTCAAATTTCTTCTATTACTTCAAAAAGAGATGAAAATACTATTAAATGACAACAATATTTATCATATACGTCTATAAATCTGTACACGCTCACATTTAAAACCTAACAACTCTTATATTTTAAATTAATTTATTTTTGTATAAAAAAATATATACAAGAAAATTCTATGCAAAAACATCTATGCACGACTCTCTTTTAAAAATAAAAGTGAGATATCAACTAATAACAACTATAGCACTTTTACTAATATATCAAAATTTATAAATCGCATAAAAAAATTATTTAATTAATTTTTTTTAGCACTTTGTATAAATTACGTAAATTCAGAATAAATCAATAATAGAATTTCTTAATTTACATTTGCATAGTGTTTTCTAGAGTACAGAAAAAGACAAAAATACCCTTGGCATCTCACCCACCACATGCTGCAAATGGTCGACACTCTCTCCACACGTACCACTTTTCCTAACCTCCGGTGAAGGTAGACGACTTAGCTTGGACCTATTTTTCTTGTCTTTTTTAATAAATATTTTATTTTTTTAAACCCACATATATTTTATTTATTTAGTTTCTTATAATTCATTTTGTCGTTTGTAAATATAATTTCTATTGATTTTATTTATATTTTAATTTGCTAACTAATAAAGTTCTAGTTCAAGAAATTGTATTTAAATTAATTAAATATAATAACTAATATTAAGAAATTAAACTATTACAATACAAATAAAATTATAACATAAATTCTAACTTTAAAAGCGTTACAAAAAAAAATTCTAAATTTATCTAGCTGCCCCATGATGTATGGGCAATTTGGACATGGACATTTAATCCGATAGATGTCTAAAAGCATATAATTTTAATTTAAAATATAAAGTGTAAATAAATAATTCTGTACACATTCTCTGACAAGTAATTACACCAAATTAACTAATTGTTTTCGTAATACATTAATAGAATCCCTTAATAGAATGATTAAGTATTCTAATAAGTGTTTAGATTTAGAATCTTTGTCGTATTGGACCATGTAATGATACATAATTTGGTTAATAATTAAATAATTAATAACTACATAGTAAATATAATATTGTTGGACCGTTTTAAACAGTTGGTTACAAGAATTCAAAGTTGTAATTCGTATAATAAATCAAATTAGATTTATCAATGGTGGTATTATTGGGTAGATACATAAATAATGAGTTGTATATTTTTGTAATAATACCGTTTTCGACTTTAAAAAATACATTTAAAATCAAATTAATTAGCATAAAATAGGGAAGAAATATATGGGGTAGAGTAAAATGTTTATTTTTTTTTAAATTTTTAATCTTTAATTTTTATAATGTTTATTTATATATAATATAGTGATTATATGAACTTTTGGTATATAATCTTCAAAAAGGTTTTCGTCCTTATATTTGCATCTTATTTCCTTCGTAAGCCGTGACGCATCTCATATACATACATACACTCTCTCTCTTTCTCTCACTTTTTCTCTCTCAAAACATTCGTTCAATCTTCGTGAAATCGGAGAGAATATAAACACATAAGATCCCTATTACGTTTCTCTTGATTTTGTCTAATCTCGAGGTGAAAGCTTAAAGCTTTGTTCTTTCGTTTTTCTCTGTTTTTTTCTTGTGGAAAGTGAGGATAAAACTGTGGAAAGTGAGTATTTTTAATTTCGTCTTCCTTTTTTCGTACGCGAAAGTGGTGGATTTTGGGGTTATTTTTTCTGGGTTTTAAGGTTTGATTGGTTTTTTTTGTAGATTGGAACCCATTAAAGTTAACTTTTGTTGCTTATGAGTGTTGTTTTGTGCTATATGATCTTGGCTATAGATAAAAAGTTTGTGTCCACTGAAATGATTAATGTCTTTTTTATCATTTTTACGCGCGAATATAATCTTCTTGCTCTGGGACCATTTTTTCTCATTGGATTATGGAAAGTACGCAGATTTATGATTACTTCTCTGTTTTCTGATGCTGAATTGGTTTTAGCAGGTTACAGAATCGGTGGAAACTTGTGATCTACTGTGTCTGAAGGGGGTTAAGCTTGGAAAAGGAGGGTAGTTTGAGATGGGTTTCGACCCTTTGGAATGGTACTGTAAGCCAGTACCGGGTGGTGTATGGAGTAAACAAGTGGATAATGCATTTGGTGCATATACTCCTTGTGCTACTGACTCTTTAGTGCGTGGGATTTCTCATCTGGTTCTGTTTGTTCTGTGTCTGTATCGTGTATGGCTCACCATGAAGAGTCAAAAGGTGGAGCGGTTCTGCTTGAAATCAAAGTTTTATAACTATTTGCTGGCTTTGTTGGCTGCTTATGGTGCTCTTGAGCCGTTGTATAGATTGATCATGGGGATCTCAGTTTTTTATTTGGATGGAGTTGGGATTCCTCCTTATGAGGTTTGTTTTAAACAGATTCTTAGCTTTGCTTTGTTTTGTAGGTTTTTGGCTAAGAGATATTGTTGTTTATGTGATTTCTTGGACAGGTATTGGGAGTGGTTGTTGAAGCTTTTGCTTGGGGTTCTGTAGTGGCTATGGTTATTATCGAAACGAAGATATATATCCGTGAACTCCGTTGGTATGTTAGATTTGCTGTTATATATGCTCTTGTGGGGGATACAGTCTTGATTAATCTAATACTCTCAGTGAAGGAGTTATATGACAGGTTGGTTTACTTAAGTGTTTATCTTTCTTTTCTAGTTTGGTTTGGGAAGTGTGAACTTATGTTTTGTTGAAATTGCAGTACTGTATTGTATCTTTACGCAAGTGAGGTAGCAGCTCAGGTTAGTGCAGATAGACTTCTTTTTTAAAGTCTTATTAGTTTTGTAGATCTTTGGGTGATAAGTTTGGCTTTGCTTCAGATTCTGTTTGGAATCCTCTTGTTTCTGCATCTTCCTGATTTGGATCCTTATCCTGGCTACACACCGGTGAGGACTGAATCTGTGGATGATTATGAATATGAAGAGCTTCCTGCAAGCGAACAAATATGTCCCGAGAGGCATGCTAACTTGTTTGACAGTATGTTTACTCCAAACTCTTCTCATTTCTGATACAAATTCTGTATTTTTACTGTGTTAACTTAAGCTGGTATTTAATTTAATCTGCCGCAGAAATCTTCTTCTCGTGGATTAATCCATTGATGATTCTTGGATCAAAAAGGCCTCTTACAGAGAAGGATGTGTGGCATTTGGATACTTGGGATCAAACGGAAACTCTGTATAAGAGGTACTGTTGTTAACATTAACTAAAACTCTTGCCAAGTGTATGTAACTGATATGGTTGTTTTGTGTTTTCTTTATCCTTTTTAGCTTCCAGAGATCTTGGGATAAGGAATTAGAAAAGCCGCAACCTTGGTTATTGAGAGCATTGAACAGTAGTCTTGGAGGAAGGTATAGCTATTTTCTCACATTTAACGGTAGTCTTACATATGCCTTTTTGCTGGTTCATAAATCGCCTTTAAACTATTTCATTCTTTGAACTGTATTGTCTTATGGGAATCAATTTCTGCTATTTCCAGGTTTTGGTGGGGAGGATTTTGGAAGGTACTTTTTTCTTACCACATTCTTGTTTTCTCTTTAATTGTGACATGAAGAGTTTAAGAAATAAGCAGTGTGTCGTCTTGATTTGTGCTTAAACTACTTAGTTGCGTCTTTTAAAATGTTTGTTTTTTTTGTATGCACAGATTGGGAATGATTGCTCACAATTCGTGGGACCTCTTTTACTGAATCAGCTCTTGAAGGTCTAGTTCACACCAACTCCTGAATCTTACTTCACATGTATCACTGTCAATATGTATCTGTTAAATGTTCTAAGCAGCTTTTGGACTCTTAACTAATTTCAGTTGTCTTATGTGATAATATCTCATGTTGTGTTTGTAAATTATATGCAGTCAATGCAAGAAGATGAGCCAGCTACGATGGGTTACATCTATGCATTCTTAATCTTTGTTGGAGTGGTATGAAACCGAATCCTTAGATCTCTCAGTCTATTTGCACCCTCCTCCATTTACTTGGCTTAATTTTCTTCTGCTTTTGGAGTTTGTTCTTCTTGATATTTTGACAATTTTGTGTGTTAGATGGGTTCTGAATTTACGTGGTTTTGCGCGAGACTTTTAAACTTGAAACTCCTTGTTTGATCAATTGTAATGACAACATTTCCAGGTATTGGGAGTGCTATGTGAAGCTCAATATTTCCAGAATGTGATGCGTGTTGGTTATCGTCTAAGATCTGCTCTGGTAAATACAAGTTTCATTTTACCGTTAATTTGCTTCTTTGATCTCTTAGATTGTTCTTCCTGTTGACGATTTCTTTTCTTTAGATTGCTGCTGTATTCCGCAAATCGTTGAGGCTAACTAATGAAGGCCGGAGAAAGTTTCAAACCGGGAAGATAACTAACTTAATGACAACTGATGCCGAATCTCTTCAAGTATGCATCGCTTCAACATTTCATATTTCACTTAAGCAAAATGAAACTGTAGTTTGTATTAACTTTCTTTCCTCTATCAGCAATTAAGCCAGTCCCTTCATACCATGTGGTCAGCTCCATTCCGTATTATCGTATCTCTGATTCTTCTCTATCAAGAATTGGGTGTTGCCTCGCTCATCGGTGCATTGTTGCTCGTCCTTATGTTCCCTTTACAGGTCAATATACCGTTATATATTATACCAAATAAGTACCAAAAAAGTACTTTCATATCATTGACATGATTTTTTTTTTGTTTGTTTTGTTGAAACAGACTGTTATCATAAGCAAAATGCAGAAATTGACAAAGGAAGGTCTCCTGCGTACTGACAAGAGAATTGGTCTTATGAATGAGGTTTTAGCAGCAATGGATACAGTGAAGTAAGAAACTTTAGAACCAAACACTTTTCTGCAATGCTGAGTTAGAATCTTTCTTAGCAAATTTACTTAACCAAAATGATGCAGGTGTTATGCTTGGGAAAACAGTTTCCAGTCCAAGGTTCAAACTGTACGAGACGATGAATTATCTTGGTTCCGGAAATCACAACTCTTGGGAGCGGTATGACTTTATTTTTCCGTTTCTCGCCTATGCATAACCGGCTTGTTAATGTTTCGAATCCATTATATTTTCTAATGGACTGACTCATGCTTGGTCTTGCTTTTGTTGTGTAGTTGAATATGTTCATACTGAACAGCATTCCTGTTCTCGTGACGATTGTTTCATTTGGTGTGTTCACATTGCTTGGAGGAGATCTGACACCTGCAAGAGCATTTACGTCACTCTCTCTCTTTGCTGTGCTTCGTTTCCCTTTATTCATGCTTCCTAACATTATAACTCAGGTCATTTTTAAACACTTTCTGGTCACTATGATTTGATTTCTGGTGCTAAAGAGCTTAATCTTCATCATGATAGCTTCATTTTGGATTCTGATGCTGAAATAACTTGCAGGTGGTGAATGCTAATGTATCTTTGAAGCGTTTAGAGGAGGTTTTGTCGACAGAAGAGAGAGTTCTCTTACCGAATCCTCCTATTGAACCTGGACAGCCAGCCATCTCAATAAAAAATGGATTCTTTTCCTGGGATTCTAAGGTTTAGCCTCTACAATGTTCTTTACTTCTTCTCATTATATTTGTCAACAAGAGTACCGAAAATGACCCGAGCTTATGTATCTGCAGGTGGAAAGGCCGACGCTGTCGAATATCAATTTAGATGTGCCACTTGGCAGCTTAGTTGCAGTGGTTGGTAGTACAGGAGAAGGGAAAACCTCTCTGATATCTGCTATACTTGGGGAACTTCCTGCAACATCTGATGCAGTGGTTACTCTCAGAGGTGATGTTGCTTATGTACCACAAGTTTCATGGATCTTTAATGCAACAGTAAGCTCTTCTGTTTTTCGACTTTTTCGATTTTTTCGCATATGTTCTCAAATATGTCATATTCGTTCTGAGCTATGACTGATTATTTTTCATACAAATTTGTTAGGTCCGTGACAACATATTGTTCGGTGCTCCTTTTGACGCTGAAAGATATGAAAGGGTCATTGATGTGACTTCACTGAGGCATGACCTTGAGTTACTACCTGTAAGTTTTTCGCCGGATTTTGTGTGTTTGATTACAACGACTTGTCTTGTGATCTTGTCTAGTTCTTGTGTATTTAAGTTTACTTTCACTTGCTTGATAGGGTGGTGATCTCACAGAAATCGGAGAAAGGGGTGTTACTATTAGTGGAGGACAAAAGCAGAGGGTTTCCATGGCTAGAGCCGTTTACTCAAATTCAGATGTGTACATCTTTGATGATCCGTTAAGTGCCCTTGATGCTCATGTTGGTCAACAGGTAACGACTTTTTGGTTCCAGCACTTGATTATCTTTTGAGAAAAAGAAGTTAATCTGTGGTGAAAACTTATTGATTCAGGTTTTTGAAAAATGCATAAAAAGAGAACTAGGACAAAAAACAAGAGTTCTTGTTACAAACCAGCTCCATTTTCTATCTCAAGTCGATAGAATTGTACTTGTTCATGATGGTACAGTGAAAGAAGAAGGAACATATGAAGAGCTATGCAATAATGGCCCTTTGTTCCAGAGATTAATGGAAAATGCAGGTAAAGTAGAAGAATATACAGAAGAAAATGGAGAAGTTGAAGCAGATAACATGGATGATGGAAAACCAGTTGCTAATGGTACCACAAATCATCAGATGAATGGAAATGATGATAAGAAATCTACAGATGGAAATAAAAGAAAAGGAGGAAACTCTGTACTCGTTAAACAAGAAGAACGTGAAACCGGAGTTGTGAGTTGGAAAGTCTTGAAGAGGTAATCTTCGTCTTTTCGCTTCTCTACTCTTCAGGTCTCTTTTGTTAAACTGCACTCTTATGGGCTATGGGATTGATTTGTACGGTCTTACGATGTGCCCGCAGGTACCAGGATTCGCTTGGAGGCGCGTGGGTAGTCATGATACTACTTTTATGCTATGTCTTAACCGAAGTATTTCGGGTTTCAAGCAGTACTTGGTTAAGTGCGTGGACCGACGCAGGAACTCCACAGAGTCATGGACCTCTTTTCTACAATACAGTCTATGCTATACTCTCGTTTGGACAGGTTTGAATTACATTGGATTAAATTTTAAAGGTAAGATCTATGTGTTGTGCTGATTGTTCTGTCTTCTTGATTTCAGGTTTTGGTTACATTAACCAATTCATATTGGTTGATTATGTCAAGTCTTTATGCAGCTAAAATGTTACATGATAAGATGCTTCATTCAATACTTAGAGCTCCAATGTCTTTCTTCCATACCAATCCTTTAGGACGGATAATCAACCGGTTTGCGAAAGATCTCGGTGATATTGATCGAACTGTCGCCGTCTTTGTTAACATGTTTATGGGTCAAATCTCACAGCTTCTTTCAACTGTTGTCTTGATTGGTATTGTTAGCACTTTGTCCTTGTGGGCCATCATGCCTCTTCTGGTCTTGTTTTATGGAGCTTATCTCTATTACCAGGTAATGCACCTTCCAATCTCAGCTTTCACTGTTCTGTTTTGTGTATTAACCGGTTTCCTTGTTGCAGAACACAGCCCGGGAGGTCAAGCGAATGGATTCTATTACACGATCGCCTGTTTATGCACAATTTGGAGAAGCTTTGAACGGTTTATCGACAATTCGTGCTTATAAAGCGTATGATCGTATGGCTGATATCAATGGAAGATCAATGGATAATAACATTAGATTCACTTTAGTGAACATGAGTGCGAATAGATGGCTCGGAATCCGGTTAGAAACACTTGGCGGTCTTATGATTTGGCTGACGGCTTCATTCGCTGTTATGCAAAATGGAAGAGCTGAGAATCAACAAGCATTTGCATCTACAATGGGATTGCTTCTAAGTTATACTTTAAACATTACTAGTTTACTTACCGGAGTTCTTCGACTCGCAAGTTTAGCTGAGAATAGTTTAAACGCGGTTGAACGTGTCGGAAACTACATAGAGATACCGTCTGAAGCGCCGCTTGTTATTGAGGAGAATCGTCCACCTCCGGGATGGCCGTCATCTGGAGCCATTAAATTTGAAGATGTTGTTCTTCGTTATCGCCCGCAGTTACCTGCTGTTCTTCATGGAGTTTCTTTCTTTATTCCTCCAACGTTTAAAGTTGGGATTGTTGGTAGAACTGGCGCGGGAAAATCGAGTTTGTTGAATGCTTTGTTTAGGATTGTGGAGGTTGAAAAAGGAAGGATCTTGATTGATGATTGCGATATCGGAAAATTTGGTTTGATGGATTTACGTAAAGTTCTTGGAATCATTCCACAATCACCAGTTCTTTTCTCAGGAACTGTTAGATTCAATCTTGATCCTTTTAGTGAACATAATGATGCTGATCTTTGGGAATCTCTGGAGAGAGCTCATTTGAAGGATACTATTCGTCGAAATCCTCTTGGTCTTGATGCTGAGGTACTTTAGATTCTTGCTTACTTCTTGAGATTTAAAGGATTTTTATGGGATTAAAGCAAAAAAAATACTTCAACTTTGATCATTTTGTAAAAAAAACCTTCAACTTTAAAAATCCGTTTTTAAACCCTCAATTTTACTAATGATGTTTTTTAAATCTTCAACTTTACTAATGACTTTTTTTATACCTTTTGTTAATTTTTTTTTCTAAAACTCTTACATTGTCTATTAAAGACATTAAATAAAACGTTGAGTTTGGTAAAATTATAAAAAACACAAAAAACCATGATAAAACAATAAAATTACCATTAAAATGAACATAAAAATCAACACTAAATTAACCCAAAATTTAACCATAAATATGATTTTCATGTTTTTTTGTGTTTTTTTCCATGTTTTTCTCTAATTTTACTAAATTTACTGTTTTATTTAATATCATTGACAGATATATTTAGTAGTGTTAGTAAAAAAAATTAGCCTAGAGTATAAAAAAGTCATTAGTAAAATTAAGGGTTTAAAAAACGTCATTAGTAAAGTTCAGGGTTTAAAAACGGATTTTCAAAGTTGAGGGTTTTTTTTACTTTAATTCCTATTTTTATAGCAATTTGTTAAGTATTTGTTGGTGTTTGGATTCAGGTTTCTGAAGCAGGAGAGAATTTCAGCGTTGGACAGAGACAGTTACTGAGTCTTTCGCGTGCGTTGTTGCGAAGATCGAAGATTCTTGTTCTTGATGAAGCAACTGCTGCTGTTGATGTTAGAACTGATGCATTGATTCAGAAAACTATAAGAGAAGAATTCAAATCATGTACAATGCTCATCATTGCTCATAGACTCAACACTATCATTGACTGCGATAGAGTTCTCGTGCTCGATTCTGGAAGAGTATGCACATTTTCATCAATCTTGAATTCTGCTGAGCTTCTTTTTCGCTGTTCTTGATTCTGTTTTCGCTGTTCTTTTCGCTGCTGAGCTTCTTTTTCGCTGTTCTTGATTCTGTTTTCGCTGTTCTTGATTCTGTTTTCGCTGTTCTTTTTCGCTGCTGAGCTTCTTTTTCGCTGTTCTTGATTCTGTTTTCGCTGTTCTTTTTC
>KE152099.1:651158-695472 GCA_000411095.1 Aethionema arabicum | reverse complement strand
AGCTTCTTTTTCGCTGTTCTTGATTCTGTTTTCGCTGTTCTTTTTCGCTGCTGAGCTTCTTTTTTCGCTGTTCTTGATTCTGTTTTCGCTGTTCTTGATTCTGTTTTTGCTGTTCTTTTTCGCTGCTGAGCTTCTTTTTCGCTGTTCTTGATTCTGTTTATATGAAATTTTCAGGTTCAAGAATTCAGTACACCGGATAATCTTCTTTCAAATGAAGCAAGTTCTTTCTCTAAAATGGTTCAAAGTACAGGAGCTGCAAATGCTGAGTATTTACGAGGTTTAGTAATGGATAATAAGCGTGCGAAAGATGACGCAAACGCCATGGACGGTCAAAGAAAATGGCTAGCGTCGTCTCGTTGGGCTGCAGCTGCTCAATTTGCTTTAGCTATGAGTCTTACTTCATCACATAACGATCTTCAAAAGCTTGAAATTGATGATGATAACAGTATTTTGAAGAAAACTAAGGATGCTGTAGTTACATTGCGTAATGTTCTTGAAGGGAAACATGATGAAGAAATTGGAGAATCACTTGAAGAACGAAATATGTCTAGAGAAAGTTGGTTAAGTTCACTTTATAGAATTGTTGAAGGTAATGAATATTTTTTATTAACATGTTTTTGCAATATGTTTGAGTGATTTTTTGGTCTTGATTTGAGCGTTTGCGTTTTGCGTTTTCAGGGCTTGCGGTTATGAGCAGATTGGCTAGGAATCGAATGCAGCAACCAGATTTTGAAGGAAACTCGTTTGATTGGGATAATGTTGAGATGTAGAGAAGTGAAGTTTTTTATGATCGTTTATTATCTTAACTAAATGTTTTAACTTTTGTATGTTTTTAAATTTTCCATTTTTATAAACTGAAATTGTTACTTTTAGTAAGTCAACGGAGAAGATACCAATCTGTTGAAGTGTAGGCTCTGTATTTTTTTTTAGCTATGTATCTTCCAGGAATAAATTAAATGTTAAAAAAGAAAAATGGTAAAATAGATTTTAAATTTTGTCAATTTGGTGTAAAAATTACTCAACTTTAAAATAGTTTTTTGGATTCTGAATTTTGATAATTGAGTTTTTTACCCTTTTTTAAATTTTAAACTTGAATAACCAGATTTTTTTTCAACAGAAATCTTAAATTCAAAATTGAAATTTCTAAACTATGAAGTTGGCAAATTAGACAGTTAACAAAGTTTAGGGGTTTTTTTGCCCAAAAACAAAGTTTAAGATTTTTTTCGCTAACTTGATAGTTTATGATCTGTTTCGTTAAAAACGGATAGTTTTGAGTTTTTTTTTGCCCCCATCCCTATAATAAATTCAAATTTAGATTATATTTTTTTGCGTTAAAATTTGAAATTATGATTTAATTTTTTTGTTCAAAATATTATTTTAATTTAAAAAAATCCAATAAAGTTTAAAAATCCGGTTATTAAAGTTTAGGGTCTAAAAAACACATTTTTAAAGTTGGGGGATTTTTAAACAAAATCGGAAAAGTTCATGACCTATTTTATCATTTTCAAATAGAAAAGTTGATGATCTGAACCTAAAAACCCAAACTTTGTTCATGATCTGAGCCATTCTACAGTTGTTCATATACACAAGTCTCGTCTCTATAGCATCAAAAAAGAACACAAAGATCAAGAAGACACTGAGGTGTGAGATTGATCAGAACCTTGAGCTGCTGTATCATCAACATCTAGACCAATTTTTCCTTGAACAGATTCAAATCCACGAACAAAGATACTTGCTAGAGCTGCTAATGCTTCAAAGATATTAGGAAGACTTGATTTAAACTTATCAAGTATCATTCTCTTACTATCTTCAACAGAGTTTAAGTACTTAGCTTTCTCCATCTCCACTCGTTTTCTCAATGCATCAATCTTGGTTTTTTTGATTGATAATGGATGCTTAGAGCCTAAACTCGTTGAGCTTATAGCCTCTTCCATGGCAGAAACTCCATCGAACTTTCTTTCGATCTCAGCTAATGAGTCAAGCTCTCTCTCTAACCTCCTCTCAAGCTTATTACATTTCTTCCTCAGATTGTATTCCTCAGTTTGCTGATTAATAATGGATTTAATCGCCAACAAAAAGCTTTTAATGACTTCTGAAGTTACCTGTGTTACATTTCAGAGATATTAAAAGGCGGGTTTTATAGAACAAAAAGCTAGAAAAGTGTGCATACCTTATCAGGCAGTGTTTCGAATACAAGCTGCCATTGTTTGCAGAGTTTACGAGCAGAAACAGTTTGTTTACTTCTTTGGTTAGCTTCGTTGGAGAGACGATCAGTAAGTTGGATCCATGTACAAAGTGTTTTCACATACTCACCTTGAGAATTCACAAGCTTGCAAAAGCTATTGTACCAAGAAGTAACCTCATTCTCGAGTTGATTAACCGCTTGACGTTTGTATTCTGAACTGAGATCTATACTTGGGTAATCTGGAAGGTGATTCAGATGCTGAGATATATGAATTTGAACTTGATGACACTTAAGCATTGTTTTCCACATATGTGCTAGCCTACAAAAAAGTAAAGACCAAATGAATCTAGAGAAAAGATATGAAAGTGGTTATGGAGTTTGGAGTTTACCCTGAAGTTAACGCAACTAGCTGAGGATAGAGCTCTTGATTGATTAAGTTCAGTACACATGAGGATGCTGCAGTAATGGAATCTTCAAGATTCCGTATCTCAGTTTCTAAACTCTCTACAGATAAACGTATCTTCTCCATCTTGCTTGAATCATGAATTTGAATTTCCCCATCTTGCTTTTGCAGTAATGTAGATTTTCTCTCATGCTCTACCTTGGCGATTTCTTTGTTCTGATTAGAGAAGTAAACTTAGCATTCTTGTTCATAATCTAAACATCAAAAGACTTGTTCATATAAAGTTCTTACTCTGACTAGCTGGTAAAGTTTCTTCTCTGCTGTGTATAACTTCTCAAGTGTACTGCAGTGAGCTCCAGGACCACAAGGTTCAACACTGTTTTTTGTAGTATCTTTGGTTAACTGAAAATACTTTGAAGACCAACTCCATGTCAATGCACTGAATACCTTCGCCGAATTACTCTTATTTCCTGTTTACGACATGAAAAGATCGAAAAATTTACAAACTATAAAGGAGAAAACTGCAGAGAGAAACTTTTCACTTACTTCTTGTTTCCTGGTAACTGAAAGGACCAATGGTGTCTCTGTTGCTAATGTCTACAATTACAGCTATCTCCTTTTCACAACCTGATGCTTTTAGAAAGTAATCATCTAACTCTCTGATGATTCCTTCTAATGTCATCTTAAGCCTGTAACCACTCACACGTGTAGTCTCCAGATCTTTACTGTACCAGCTTGTCATTGATGAGTTATCATCTGCAACTTCTCCTACTTGAAACTTCAGACGCCGTGGCTTCTTCTTTATGTCATGACCAGCCATAGCTTCTATTTGCTGAACACTTTTTGTTTGGTCATCTTCTTCCTCAAACTCAGACTTTGTTTCAGCCCAATCTTCCTCTTCAAATTGCTGAACTGTTCCTCTTTGTGCAACCACATGGTTACCATGACTATGAGGTTCAAGTGAATCAAAAGGATTCCAGAAGTTCCAGTTAGCATTTGGCACCAAAGGTAGAGAAGTTGCACCATTTCCATCGCCATTAACACCAATCTCTGCACTCTCTTCCTCATTTATCAGTTCATTCTTATGTCTAATCTCTGGTTTCCTCAAATCCGGGCTAAATGGAGGAGGTGGTGGAGGTGAAGGAGGTAATGTAGGAGGCGGTGAAGGAGGTAACCCTAACCCTAAACCTAAACCATAACTAGTGTTTTCAAGCTCCAAAGTTTCAGACTCAGTGAATTGCCTAAGTGTGACTCCAGTATTCCTCAAAGCTCTAAGATAAGCTAACTGAGCATCTGCAAATTCTCCTCTAAACCCCATTAATTTCTTCATTAACCTCTTTCTTTGCCTACATACTAAAACCTTTTCTTCATTATCAATACTCGAAGCAGCACACCCCATTTTTTTCCCCCAACAACAAAATTCACCCACTAAACTCCACTAAATCCCAAATTCTCCCTCTTCTATTTCGAATATCTGAGATTTACAGCGAAGATAGAGAAATTAGCCATCACCATGTTCTTAAACACCCAAAGTAGTCTTTACTTTTTTCAATTTCTTTTCTGATTCGTCACTAGCACAAGTGTAAAGGACATGAAAATACAGCTAATAACAGAAAAATACTCATGTTAAATGCACTTTCGACAACATACCAACGATGCTTGTGAGAGATTTTTCTCGCCTTTCTCTCATTTAACTTTTACCCCTTCGACGCCATTTTCTTAGAAGCAGAAGTAGGTCAGAGAAAATGTTGAGACGGAGATGAAAAATTTGGGAAAAGAAAGTTCAAAAATTGGTTCAAAGCTCGGAAACAGCGAAAATGGGGAAATGCAATGAATAAGAAAAAATAGAAATTAAATATATTCGCTATATATAGAGAGAAAAATAGAGATTAGGCGTGGAAAGTATAAACATGACTAATTTAATATGAAGAAAGATGAGACCGACATGGAACCTGGTACAAAGATAGTGACATTGTTAGTTTTTTCTTTTTCAAAAACAGAAAATTCTTCAAATTATATAAAAAAATTTTAAAAAATTATAATCTTCAAACTGGTTTGTTCAAAATTCTTTAATTTTATTGTTCAAAATTATATATATATATATATATATATATATAATATTTTCACATATGGCTCCAAACTGGTTTTATTAGTTCATCATCTGGATCACAAATCTGTTATATTAGTTGAAATACGAATTAAATGCAACATTCTGTTGCAGTTATAGTGGAAACTACTAGACTATTTTACCGAACTTCAAAATTATATTTCTCATTTGAAAAATATGAACAAATTTAAAAACAGAATAGTAACTGTTTAAATTGAAAATTGAACCTTAATTTGTACAATTTTATAACAAATTGCACAAATTAAGATTTAATTTGATACATTGAAAAAATATGGGGTTTTGTTAGCATATTTTCTTAAAGTTCACTAAAATCTGATGAAGTTTTGTGGATTTGGACAAACTTGTGGGATAATTTGACATACATTGTTTGTTTTCCCGTTAAAAGCTCTAACAAATTGTAAATTAAATTTCTTGTCACAATGCTTTTTTATTTTGCATATTAAAATGTTGGATCATATCTTTAAAAAAAGAATAGATATAATATAATAGATGTTTATTTATCCGAACAAAAATCATAGAAAGGAAAAGAAAGAATATTCTTTAAAGCGGTCGAACGTGATGAAAAGGCAAAGATTAAGTTGGTATCCATTAACAGCAAATTAACTTGCATAATAAGAAATCTTTAGAGGCTAATATTTATTTTTTGGTCTAATTTTCACCATTATGTTAGTATTTAGATAAATGCATACATTTTTTTTTGTTAAAAATAAATGCATTCATTTTACCAGGTAGTTATGCAATATACAGTATTTATTTTTATCCCAAATAAATTGGAAAAGAGATTTTTTTTTTGGAACTCGGAAAGAGAATTCTTATGCAAGATAATTAATTAACAAAATTTGTGCTTATTCACTTAGAAAATATATGGTAATGAATAGATCTTCATTATTCATTCATAAAAATAATTGAAAGAATAGATATAGATATAAATTTTTTTTAACATGCGGATTGTTCGAGTCATGAGCTTTTAATATCTAAAAGTTTCATGTAATAGTTTTAAGTAAGAATTAGCTCTAAAAATGAGAAAAAATGCAAGAAGAATTAACTTTTGACATCATAAAAAGGTTAAGTATAATTATTTTAAAAGGATAAAAAGGTAGAGAAAACTCAGAAAAGGCTCGAAGGTGACAAGATTACACGACGAGGTAGGCGCATGTTAGCGACTTTTATAAATCTAGTTTTTTCTTTAAATGCAAATATAAAAAGAGTAAAAAGTAATTCAAATCCATCCACCGGATTAAAAGATTGAGAAATTTTCAGTTTGTTAATTTTTTTTATCCAAAAATGTTCACCTTTTTAATATTTTTATATGTAGATTGAATCAAAATTCAAGTGTTTAACTTCAAATAATAAAGCTAAATTAAATTGACTAATGTAATTGTATATCATACCATGACTAGACATCCCGGCCTAATTATACATTATTAAATCATAATTCAAATCAAGAATTATATATATGTGGTCACAAAAGTTTATGATTGTGCTAAACAAGTTTGTCTAGTATCTTAATTGCTAAGTATAGATATATGATTTTAATATTTTAAAAGAAAATTTGCAATCGTCATTAATGACCAAACTTACATCTTATAAAATATGAAAACTTGTTAAATAAAAGTAAAGAATATTTTCAAATTCACCGAGTAACAAAATATTGTATTTAATTTATGTTTAAGCTAATACTATTGATTTGTGACCCATAAAGTTAATAAGACTAATTTGTGGTCCATTTATTTTTTTTTACTTAATTAAGATGGATAATTAAAATAGAAGACAAAATGGAATATCCAATGAGATTTTAGCCCACTCATAAACCAAAAGTTTTAATACTATAGGGCCCAACCAATTCCACTTTTATTTAGTTTTGGTTCGACCGTCGAAAAATTCGATTCGATTTAACACTTCAGATTCGGTTAACGACATTTAAACTAATTTAAGAATAAGTTTTTTTTACTAAATAATTACACTAATTTATCATAAAAAGAATTATTATTTAATGTATATATATTATAATGGGTAAATTGAAAAAAAAACCCCAATCCTTGAACGGATCGACAAAAAACATTCAACATTTTGAATGCGTAATCTAAAACTCAACGTTTTAGATAATGTGCAATTTAAAACTCAATATTTTTGACAATATGCAATTTAAATCTCAACGTTTTAAACAATGTGGAAACAAAAATCTAACATTTTAAAGATGCAAACATCCAAATTATTTCTTACAAAAAACAGCTAATAAATTAGATTTAAAAAAATGCATTGGATTAAGCCATTAACTATATATACTTAATAATTTTAAAAATAATAATTTTAATAAAATTATTTTTTTATAAATTAATACATATATTACATATAATATATAAAAATTTATAGATACGTAACTAATAAGGTAGAGGAAAAAAAATGTTGCTGCTTGGTGCAATTATCTAATTCACTTTTATTTAACAAAAAAGATATTTTTTTTTTTTCATTTTACTCGTACACCAATAATTAAGATGAAGCCCTTTTTACAAATTTAACCTTATTTTTCTTCTTTTTGAAATCATCCCTTTATAAACCTTTTTTTCTCAAATCACAATTCCTTTTAATTTCGTTTCCATTACATTTGCTCGTGATCGAGCTTCAATTTCTCTGCATAACCTTAACTTCTCTGATCTTGGATTCTCCGGCGACATTATCCTCTGGTTATTTGAAGGAGGAGTTCGGGATCTAGATTCGTGCAGGAAAATGGACAGCCGCGACGTTGATGAAGCCGGCGTTCATGGTGAAGATGAGTTCCGTTCTGAAACGCGTTTAGGCGGAGGAAAATACAGGCCGGTGGTGGCGCATGACCGGGCTGTTGTCGAGATGTCTTCCATCGATCCTGAATCTCCGTCCTCTTCAACGCTCAGGTATTTCTCTGTTTTGTTCTCTTGATTCGATTGTTCTTCTTGGTGAACCTTGGGCTGTCGTTCTTCTAAGGTGCATTCCATTAAATTGTGTAATACTATAGATCCTAACGTGTTTAAGAATGTGTCATCAGGTTTCGTGTAGTGATTAGTAGAAATGTGGTGCAATTACGTTCAATTGTTTATCTCTGTTGCTAGGATATATTAGTAGAAATGTGGTGCAATTACGTTCAATTGTTTATCTCTGTTGCTAGGATATTTGGTTGTGAGTTTGTGTAGAGTATTATTGGCAAAGCTATACATACGTAGGGAACGTCTGTAACGGTTAGATTGTATCTTCTCAGCTGTAGTTTTTCTGTAAGATTCTTCAATAATCGGAAACAGTGTTGAAATTTGATTGCCTTCAGCTGATGAATTGCTGAAATCTAATTATAAAATTACTTGCTGCTTCTGAAGATTGTAATTCAGTGTTACTATAATGGAAAGTATGGTGGGGTTGACTATATTGGATCTCTTAGTCATTATCTAGATTTTACGTCATGGGTGTTTCTCACATGTGTAGGTTTTTGGCAGGAAAATAAAAGTTGTAGCACCAGGAGAAGTTCATACTAATGCTGGTGAGGGAACCAGTTCCAAAGATGAGAGGCTTAATGGGCATCATAACGAATCCAAACTGGAACTATTTGGTTTCGATTCTCTTGTGAATATTCTTGGTTTAAAGAGGTACATACAATCACCCTTAAACTGGTCACAGTAGAAAATCGATCAGATACTCATTTTGCACTAAATGGTAGTTACAACTTACAAACTGCTGAGAACAGTCTTTAGTCTTCTCTGTTTTTGGTTTATGTTTAAACTGAATCTAATTCAAACACTCTGAAGAGGAATCCTATGATGCATATTGGAACCTGGTATTTTTCTGTTCTCCACTAAGTACAAAACCTATGTGCGTTTTGTTAAACTTTTATGTCCTTGGTGGGTCTTTGGTAGTAAATTGTCTATTTAAACAGTAGTTTTCCCTTCATATAACTCTAGAGACATCTCTTCCATCTTCCTTTTGTCGAAATGCCTCCTTTTAACTAAAAATTGGTTGATGAATTTTTGTGTTCTACTATCCTTACACTTCAGGATTTTCTATCTACCCAACATTTCTCACTTAGCAGTTATGTTTTCCAATGTCAATCCTTTCCTGCAAAGAAAACAGTCTGTTTTCTTTGGCAAGCACATATTTTATAATAGTACAGATGATATATAACACAGTGAGTTACTCTTTCAGTATGACAGGGACAACAACTACTCCTAGAGATGGGGAGGATATAACGCAAGGGCGCCCAAAGGTATCTTGTCTTCTCTTTAGCTTCCCGTAGCATTGTTTATCATTGTATAAATGGTATCTGCCTGTCTGTTCCAATCAAACGTTTCTCACAGTTTTTTCAATAAAATTAGTATTATTCAGATCACCATCAGGTTAAGTCAAAGGAGGTATGGAAGAGCGTTGGTATTCTATTCTAATATGGTTTTCCATGATATTATTTTATGTGAATCCTTTTTTCAGCCTTCGGATCTCAAGATGGGCACAATGATGGGAGTATTCGTTCCATGCCTACAAAACATTTTAGGAATTATCTACTATATCCGTTTCACATGGTAAATAGCGTCACTGATGTTATGCTACACTGATTTGCCTCCTGATAGAACTGCAATTTTCTAGAGTAACGAATAACGGAAGTAGCTTCCTCCATCAAAGTCTTCTTAATCTGTTAACTTTGCAGGATTGTTGGCATGGCTGGCATAGGAGAAGGCCTGATGCTGGTATTGCTCTGTGGAACTTGTACTTTCTTGACAACTATATCTTTGAGCGCTATTGCAACAAATGGAGCAATGAAGGTACATTTATCTCATCATCAAGTTTTCCCTGAATAACCCTTTTGAATAAACAGTGAATCAGTCCTTTCCTTCGGTATCTGGTGCATTCTTGGGATCTCTCTATTCACTTATATTATTACTTCCAGGGTGGGGGACCATATTATCTCATTGGTCGTGCACTTGGTCCAGAGGTTGGGGTTAGCATAGGTTTATGCTTCTTCCTTGGCAATGCAGTTGCTGGTGCTTTGTAAGTGACTTAAGTGTAAATCCTCCATCCTCTTAAAGGAATATCCCTTTTAAGCTTGATATCTGTGGTTTTAAGTTGTGTTCTTGCATCACATGCGCACCAAGACTTCTAATGACATCTATCTGCTTTCTTCATTGTAGGTACGTTCTGGGTGCCGTAGAGACTTTCCTAAAGGCCGTCCCTGCTGCTGGATTTTTTAGAGGTATTATTGGGAAATTGTAAGAATCAAACCTGAATTAGAACCAGCTTTAGTAATTGGTCAGCTTTTGTCTCATCTTACTCTTATCAAGGGCACACAATATTGAGCTACTCCTGCTGCCAGCTTCTTGTCTATCAATATGCTGCAGCGAATAGCGTATATACAGTTCTTGTTTATGGATTGACATTCCATTCTGCTACAAAGATTACTGATTTATCCAATTTGCGAGATTTACTTAGCAAGAAATCCAATTTTGAGATCAAGAATATAACCTGGAACCTACATTTACTTTCTATTTCTCGTGCTGCATGTACATTGTACATGCTTATTTATGCCAACTACGTTCTTTTTATTCCAGAAACTGTCAGAACTGTTAATGGAACAGCTGCTGCCTCATCAATACAAAGCCCAAATTCTCATGACTTGCAAATTTATGGCATTGTTGTGACTATCCTTCTTTGCTTCATTGTGTTTGGTGGAGTGAAGATGATCAATCGAGTTGCACCTGCGTTTCTTGTACCCGTTTTGATCTCCATATTCTGCATATTTATCGGCATATTTTTGGCCAACACAGATTACCCTGACAGTAAGTCATTTTTGCATATGGTAGAAGAAGCCACAAGTTCTTGTTTTCCAGACTGTTAACCTTTCTTTTGTGTTTCCCTTGTCGCTATGATTCGAACAGCTGGAATCACAGGTTTGAGTTTAGAAAGTTTTAAAGACAACTGGAGTTCTGCTTATCAGATGACAAATGATGCTGGAATTCCTGATCCAAATGGAACCACGTACTGGAACTTCAAGTAGGTCACTTCCAGGCATTTGGAAACTTATTAGTTCATGTTATACTCCTAATCCTTTATCTTGACTTTTTTCAGTGCTTTGGTTGGTCTGTTCTTCCCTGCTGTAACCGGGATTATGGCTGGTTCAAATCGATCAGCCTCCCTCAAAGACACTCAAAGATCAATCCCTGTTGGAACATTGGCTGCTACTCTTACTACTACTTTAATGTATCTGATCTCTGTGCTGTTTTTCGGAGCTGTTGCGACACGTGATAAACTCTTAACTGATAGGTAATAATATTCTCTTCTTTAACATCTCATTGTGTCTTTAGTATAACCTTTAAAATTGCTCTGATCTATACCACGCAAAATTAAAGGTGCCTAGGAATTTGGATGTTTCTTTTATAGTTCAGAATAGATCAATCAAAAATTTTATACTATCAAAATTTTTGGTTCATGCAACTAACATTTTCCTCTTTTGTAGGCTACTGTCTGCTACTATTGCTTGGCCTTTCCCTGCCATAGTTAACGTAGGAATCATTCTTTCAACTTTAGGAGCTGCCCTTCAAAGTTTGACAGGGGCCCCACGGCTACTTGCAGCTATAGC
The DNA here is from genome assembly GCA_000411095.1 of Aethionema arabicum. Classification (NCBI taxonomy): domain Eukaryota; kingdom Viridiplantae; phylum Streptophyta; class Magnoliopsida; order Brassicales; family Brassicaceae; genus Aethionema; species Aethionema arabicum. The sequence continues at coordinate 684,170 of KE152099.1, read as the reverse complement.
CAATGATGATATTCTGCCCGTTCTGAATTATTTCAAGGTTGCAGATAGTAATGAACCATACATCGCGACTCTTTTCACAGCATTGATCTGCATCGGATGTGTTGTTATTGGAAATCTGGATCTTATTACACCAACTGTGACTATGTTTTTCCTCTTGTGCTATTCGGGAGTAAACTTGTCTTGTTTCCTTCTTGATCTTCTTGATGCTCCAAGTTGGCGTCCTCGATGGAAATACCACCATTGGAGTCTATCCTTTGTTGGAGCATCACTTTGCATAGGTATATATGAGCTTTGCATAAAAGCTGTCTTCCATTGATTTTACCTCCATGGTAACTATCTTATTTGAAGCTTTGGGTGCCTTTCTTTTTGAGACTGATTGGTTTTTTCGTTTTCTATATGGTTGCAGTAATCATGTTCTTGATTTCTTGGTCATTCACCGTGGTTTCTCTTGCGCTTGCAAGTCTTATATACAAATATGTTTGCCTAAAAGGAAAAGCTGGGGATTGGGGTGATGGGTTCAAGAGTGCTTATTTTCAGTTAGCACTTCGTAGTCTCAGGTCACTAGGAGGTACGTACACAAATTTTTTTCATGTAACTTATGAATTTTACAAAGTGCGATATTGCATTTAGGGTTGGGCATTCGGGTACCTGTTCGATTTCAGTTTGGTTTCGTTTCAGTACTTTTGGTTATTCGGTTCCATGACTATAGGATCCGTTCGGTTCTTTGAAGATTTTGGTTCGGTTCCGGTTCCGTTTCGGCTTTGGATACTTATAAAAAGATCCAAAACCAAAAAAATACCCGAAAAAACCAAAAATAATACTAAAAAAACCAAAAAAATACTAAAAAAATACAGTTACTTTCGAGTACCCAATGGATATCAGCTCAGTTCCGATTACTGCCCAATATCCATAGATCCCAAGTTTAAGATCCAATAGGTACTTTACGCTGGTTCCGATTCGATTCCAAACCTATTTTTCTGGTCAGGTTCGTTTTAGTTCTTAAGTTCTGGTTTTTATGTAGCGCCCTAATTGCATTGGTCAATTTGATCCGAACCAGTTGGGACTGACCTGTGGTGAGATCACTCCTAATGGTTTTTCTTTAATCATCAATTTTGGCCATAAAACCGATTCAATGGATAAATAGTTGCACACACTCCAACGAGCTGGAATTGTCAAAATCTAGGATTCACCGCAAGACACTAGTCCACCTATGACCTACAATCACTCCTAACGTTAAACGCAAGTTTTTAATCAAATCTCATTATTTTTTTTTCGTTTTCTCCTTGCAGCAAATCAAGTACACCCAAAGAACTGGTACCCAATACCTCTTGTTTTCTGCCGACCATGGGGACAACTCCCAGACAACGTCCCTTGTCACCCCAAACTCGCAGACTTTGCAAACTGCATGAAGAAAAAAGGCCGAGGAATGTCAATATTCTTCTCAATACTAGACGGTGACTACCACGAATGCGTTGAAACCGCAAAAGAAGCCTGCAAACAACTAGCCACTTACATAGAATACAAACGTTGTGAAGGTGTAGCTGAAATCGTCGTAGCTCCAAACATGACCGATGGATTCCGTGGAATAATCCAAACAATGGGTCTTGGTAATCTCAAACCCAACATTGTAGTTATGCGTTACCCTGAAATCTGGCGTCGTGAGAATCTAACAGAGATTCCCTCAAGTTTTGTCGGAATAATCAACGACTGTATTGTCGCTAACAAAGCAGTTGTTATCGTTAAAGGACTTGACGAGTGGCCAAACGAATATCAAAGACAATACGGTACAATTGATTTGTATTGGATTGTAAGAGATGGAGGACTTATGCTTCTTCTTTCACAGCTTTTACTCACTAAAGAAAGCTTCGAAAGCTGCAAAATTCAACTTTTTTGTATCGCTGAAGAAGATTCTGAAGCTGAATCACTTAGAAACGATGTGAAGAAGTTTTTATATGATCTTAGAATGCAAGCTGAAGTGATTGTAGTTACGATGAAATCATGGGATATAGATAGTCAAGAGGATTCGTTAGAAGCTTTTGGAGCAGCTCAGAGACGAATAATGGAGTATTTGAGTGAGATTAAGAGACAAGAGTCGCCATTGATGGTTAAAGGGAAAGCTGTGGTGGTTAATGAACAACAAGTGGAGAAGTTTTTGTATACAACGTTGAAGTTGAATTCGATGATACTTAGACATTCGAGGATGGCTGCGGTGGTGCTTGTGAGTTTGCCACCGCCTCCGGTGAATCATCCGCCGTATTTTTATATGGAGTATATGGATATGTTGGTGGAGAATGTGCCAAGGATTTTGATCGTGAGAGGGTATCATAGAGATGTTGTAACTTTATTTGTAAATTAAATTTCTTGTCACAATGCTTTTTTATTTTGCATATTAAAATGTGTACGATGTATTAACATTTATTTTGATTTTTTTTGTGTAGTTTTCAAAGGTAAAAATATGATCTTACTTTCTATGTTTTTGAAGGGAGGGATTTTGATATTTTAGATTGTCTATTTTCGTTTGATGGAAAAAATTTTAATTATGGAAATGGTTTTATATATCTTAAATTTTGGTAACCATTTTTTTTTAATCATAAATCTTATTAATTAGATTTTCGGGTTTTTAAATTTAAAATCTCAAATTTGAATTCAAAATTATCGTATATTTAATATTTTCGGTTCACCAGTATAAGATGTTTGGATTTTTTTTTGGTTTGTTAATATATAAGATGTTTTTATTTTTCAATACAAATTTTGATATCATTTTACTTAATTGTCTTTCTGTTATCAAGATAAAATTTGATAAATTTAATGGTTTTAGTAATTGAGAAAGTTGGACATTTTGCAATTTTTTTTAAAATAAGTGTCTAAATTTTAAACATCATATATATTCATGAACTAGAGTATAAATTTAGATTATATTCGTAGTTAATGTTGAAACTCCAATTTAATTTGATTTTAAAAATTTGATAGAATTTAAAAAACTATCCTTTATAGTCGAGAGTTTTTTTTCACCAAACCCTAATAGTTCAAAGTCTAAAGTTAACTTTTTAGGGTTTATGTAAGCTTCGGATTTCAAAGGCAATAACAAATACTCTCCAACCAAACAATGTTAAGTTTACTTCACAACCACAACAAATTTCTGATCACAAAAGCACCAAACCAGAGGCAATTCCATGACAAAAAACAAAAGCAAAGCAACAGCAGAAGCTTGTAATACACGCAATCACTCATAGGTTTCAATGAGTATATACAAATAAAACTTATGTGTCGATCTTTAGAAGCGAATTGAGTGACGTACTGTTGAATCGTTGAGCAAAGCCACGGATTACAAGCACTATAACATCACGGATATGGCGTGAATGTACTACCATGTCTACTTCATGTTCACTATCCACAACAATCCTAAGCCGTCTCTGGTCACTACGAAATGTTTCTACCTGTGTTTGATGCATAAGATAACAACAAGTTCGATCTAAGAATAGAGTCTAGCTAGTGAAAGTGGTCATATGATTACATAGGCTGTTTCAATTTTTTGCAGAAACGAGATGGTGAAGAAAGAGTTTTAAACACTTACATGGAAAGGAGGAGCATAGCTTCCACGCACTTCAGTTGTTGGAAATGACGTCTTTGAACCTGGTTTCACAACCTTCATTCTCTTCCTGTTAGCTTCCAGCATTCGTCTCTCAAGGTTCCCCTCTCCTACAACCTACATCATTAACAGTTTCATTCTTTCAAAGCCCATTTCGATGAACAACATTAGTTGAAACACCTGCAAAATGTACAGGACGGACCTTTTTCGGATAAGGGTCCTTGTCACATAGTACCTGATTCCATAGATCAAAAGAGGAAACAAATAATTAAGGAGCGAAACTTGTCATAAGATAGAAGGACGAGCACACAGGATTGTTCGTAAGACTTGAGGGAAGCTAAAACACAACAAAGTTATCTTACCTCAAACTTCACCAACCCAGTTTCTAGTTTCTGCTTCACTTCCTTGTGAATATCAGGCTCTGCATATTTTTTATTGGCGTGAATCCCATTGGAAAAAATTAGAAAAGAAGCCATGGAAGAGGGAAAAACTTACCAACAGCGACAGGTTCTGTTGATGCAGAAACTGGGTGGCCTTCTACGCCATCCTCACGTATGGGTGTATAAACAACTACCAGTCTGTAGCCGACATCATCCACATTAGCTTCATACATTCTTCCTGTCTCACCTACGAAATTAATGAACCCAATTAAACCCCAGAACGAAAATGGTTGAAACTTTCCCAGTTTAATAGAACTTCTGCACTTTTAGATAGTTGGGTGCAGGAGAACCCAGACTTAAGGCTCTTACTATATGCCAAGTTTTAGTATTTCACATAAGAACTGTTACTAATCAAGTAACGATGTTAGCCAACTTTTGTGTACCTGGTATTGAGATGAGATCAGGGCTTCCAACCATTGATCTAAGCCATTGAATTTTACTCTTTCCCTCTTTTCCACCAAAATAATTGCCTTGAACAGCATATAAGTTGGTGTGGAAACCACGTCCTTCGATCTCCAGCTTCTCTATCTTAGGAAAACCTGAAATTGAATAGAAAGTTGGTTACACTTTCATTTTGAAAGAGATTATCAGATTAAAAGATGCAATGGTAATTGAAATGCATAAAAACCTGGTGATATTGGACCAGTCTCGGCATAGGATGGCTCACTAGACCTTCCAAACACATCATGTACTATACATTCACATTTGAGACATCTGCCAATATCCTCGAACCGCACCTTATATGAACACGAACTTTCTGAAGAGAGAACCTCATATGATTCCCTATCTCCCGAATCCAATGAGTGGAACCTGACACAACCCTTGTTATGTGAGATAAAACACATAAAACAGTTTCTGAGAAAGGGTTTTGTTATACCATGTGGAAAAAACCAAGACAAGTTATAAAAAGAAAACAGTGGCCAAGGGTATTGCATGCTAAGTTCACTACATGAAAACAATGTTTCCTATGATTGAATTTAGAGACATAAAAGCCAGCAAAATGAAAAACATGTCATCTTACAGCAGCCCGTATCTGAAACATAGTACCTTCCAGTATTCAACCAGAAAGAAATATTTATGAAGCTATAAAATGCTCAGGTGAGATGCAATATTACCATCGGTATTGAATAGCTTCTTTATACTTGCTCCAAACAAGTTGTTGAATTTCAGTCTTTGGGATCACTTGGACAGCTGTGAGAACATCACCCTGTACAGCCTTTCCGGTGAAAGCAAGCAGCTCTACTTTTGGAACCTCTGTATTGTGATCGAAAGTGTTAAAATTGGGTTGCAGAGAAAGCCCGCAAGGGAACTTAATATTAACACCAAAAAAAAAAGGAAAACACAATAATAACAAAAAAAATCAATGACGCCAAGCTTTTGCAAATGATCAAGCATGAAAACCTGGGAGGATAATTTCAGTTGGCTCAGACATCTTTAGCTCTCCCGCAACAGAATCTGACCGAACTGGTGTATACCTGCAAAATAAGTGAAGTAGGTTATAAGATTCAAGTGTCATACAAAAGTCAAAGCCCACCATAGAGCCATGGATCACTACCAGTACTGGAAAACAAGAAACCGTAAATCATGAACTGATACAGCCATAGCCAGTTATTTTGGAGAAATAAAAGGGCTTGGGCTTGCTAACATATGCCTAAGAGTTCCTTTCAGAAATGAGAGACAAGATGAAACATTCAAATGGGAAACTAATCAGCCACAAATACAGCAAAGCTGCACTCTGAAGGAATATACCAAAGCATTGGAGGAGGCTTGTCAACTCTGTAAAGAGATATATGGCTGTGGAAACATACCCGAACAATATCCGACAATTGTAGTCAGACTCAGTCACTTCATAAATTTTGGAGCTAGCCCCAGCAATAAGATCAATGGTTCCATCATTAGTTGCTCTGTACCAACTGAAGAGACTTGTACCTTCATGGCCACCAAAGTACTCGCCTTCTCCAGAATAAGAATCCGAAAAAAGTTTCTCCACACGAACATTAAATACTTCTGGATCAGCTGCAACATTATTCACTTTATTCCGTCAGAACCATTTATTTTCCACATCAGCTAAACCTATGGTCTTAAAGAGATTGGAAAAAGGGTAAGTTAGGAGGTTAAGGAAAAGCTCCAATTAGAAGGTAAAATATCATGAAATTAATAATTAGCATAACTAGACTGACATGGACAATGGCTATTGAGTTATTAGTAACTACGATGTGGCTCGACCACTTCTATCATGCTCGTTATGATTTACTAGTACAAAACTTAGAAAAAATAAAATAAAACTCATGACAATGTCTGCACCTGGGGCAACAGGAGAATTTGTTATCGAAACAACTGCCTTCCCACTTCTGCCATCTACACGAGTTGGAATCCAGTACAAAACTAGATAAGCCCCCACATCTTCAAGAGAGGGAGTATATTTTCTGAAAAAAGAATCAAATCATTCATATGGATCCAAACAATCAAACCAATATTAATTTGAACTCAGTTTAGGGAATCTATGGCTCGTACAATGTTCTACCACAAGCAACAACATCTTCACCGGCATAGGATATTTCCTTTAGCGCAGATCCATTTAACTTGTCCTTAGTTCTATACCAGATATACTCTCCAACACCTTCATGGCCCCCGAAATAAGTTTTATGAGGCACAACCTCTTGTTTCTCAAAGCAGTCAGGAACTAAAAGCTCCAATCCCATAGGGTTTGCTGTTTAAAGATGAAACATTGAAGGAGCTGAGATATACCAATTCTAGAAAACAGTCGATCAACTTATGTTAAGATACAGAGTATAGGACTCTTTAGAGTTGAATGGAAATTCAACAAAACCAAGTATACAATTGAGATATTTCAACTTTGGAAAGACAGCTCACCTGGAGCAATAACATCAGACCTGATACTCCTAGGACTCCCTTCTATTCCATCGTCACGAACAGGAGTGTAAATAAGTTCAATTCTTTCCCCGACATCCTCCAGTGATAAATCCAAAAACTCTGTTAAGGGATCAAATTGATTAATTTAAAGGCTTTTTTTAGGGGAGAGCAAGGAATCTGAAACGAAAGAGGTAAAATGGATCAAAGCTTACCATCATTACTCAAGGTTTCCTTAGCGCCATTACTTTTCACCCGAAACCATTCAAGATAGCAATTTCCCTTTATCCTGCATTGGAAACGACTAATTTAGTTCTGGAGTTTTCCATCACGCAATCATATAAACTTAAGCAAATCTATAGAGTTTACCCTCCAGTATATGAAGCAACAAAGCTCAAGCGTTGCCCTTCGATCATTGATCCAAGAAACTCCAGTGATTGACAATCTGGATGGCCTGCAGAAACAATAAATAAAGGTGAATCCATCTTACACCACTCATCCCATCATTTATGGAATTTACTACCCTATAGAAACTGCAAAGGTTGATAACAAATAGGGAAGAGTCTTATACCGGCTACAATTGGTCCATTTAGTTCAGATATAACTGTGGGTCCACGAGCCCAGTCATTCCTCACTGGTTCATAAGAAACTGAAATGAAGAAACCGATATCATCGACTGACAGCAGGTATGACGAAGTTGTAGCACCGTTTATTTCGCATGAAGTACCATCTGAATTAGTCTGCAAGAAATGTCTGCCATCAAAACACAAAACTGAATTCCATGCAAATTTATCGACCTTCAAAAGGAAGGATGGTGCTGCTCTTGTGTTCTCAAATATTCAAATACTACTAAGCACTTAGGTGGATGAAATGAATTCAGAAACCCACTAAAAAGGAACAAATGGCCTTACCAAGATCATGATTTAAAAAAAATTAGAAAGTTCAAAGTTTTATACCCGGATCCACCGGAAAACAGATGCTCCTTCTTCACCACCCCAATATTCTTTCTCTGCAGATAGCATTGTTCCTTCAACAGCAGCTCCAACAACTTGTAGAGATATTGCTCTTGGGTTTCCTAGAATCAATAAAACAACACAAGCATTTTTTATGGAAAAAATTACAATGCAAGAGCGAGTTCAAACATTTACAGGAAGAAAATACATAAAATAGAATTCATGTTCATCTTGGTTTCATGTCCTAATCTGCTTCAAATCATCTGTCATTTCATCATTTAATTATTAGCAGGATTCTTGCTTCTAGATCATACTCCCAGTTACAAAGTTTGCTAAGCTAGATCAAACTCACATTGCATAACAGAATTCCATGATCATATCACATCATGAATTACAAAATGTTGCGTATCAGTTCAGTATATCACCCATTATAATATGGAACTTAGCTGGCCAGTATGGAACAAAAAAGTTGATGCTTGTAAGGGAACTCTGTAAGCACAGATAACATCCAAATACATTTACGGATGAATAGGTTACAAGCGAAGAATTCAGCTTTGGGCAGATCCAAAACCAGAAACATAAAAGGCGACCATTTCTATGGACAATAATATTTCAACATAAGCATAGTAGAGCCATACCTTGAGAATGGAGAGGGAACTAAATAATGGATGTATCTCGTTGTATATCAGAGTTAGAACCCACGAGCCCAGAAGAAATTATTTCTTATTTGCATACCAGACAATTTTTAATTGAAAGGTACAAAGAACAAACAGTGGACCTAATTTGACAAGGAGAAGTACGATCCTCAAAACTCTCTATGGTATTATTCCAATATGCTTTTATGGATAATACTTGATATATAGTTACATGGAGCTATCAAAAGTAAAAATGAGCAAAACAATATTTCGTAGAGTTGGAAACAAGAAGACAAAGCATTACCTGGACGAACTCGTTCCTGGGACATGCACGTTCTTGCTTCACCTATAATCCCATCATCCCGCACAGGGATACATTGAAATGAAATGAATTTACCAATAGCTTCTTTAGTAATTGTATACTGAAGAAGCCCATCGGCTTTGGCTATGAATGCACCAGGGTGATCACTTTCAGCCTGCACTCAAAGAAATAGAGAGCAATCAGATGCAGCCAAGTTTCCTGAAAGATACACTCAGACAAGTTTTGTCAATTTAATTTACTACAAGGTTTTGTTTTTTCTTTCTGAATTAGATATCAGATTGATAAACAGAACTTCATCACCCAAGACACTATTTGAAGAGCTTGAGCATAGGAATAAAGTTAGGACATATCTCAGAGAAAAATTATTTGAAGAGCTTGAAGGATATACCTTATGATAATGCCATTTGTATATGCTTTTACCTTCATGCCCTCCTAGATATCCATAGGATGCTGTCAATGTTCCACCCTCAATATTGTCTCCAGTAATTGACAAGAAATTCAAGCTGGGTGGAAGGGCTGCAATTTGTTAAGATGAGGATAATAAGAACTAATTAATATAGCCACAACAACATGATCTTTCCAGGTCAAAAACCACACAAGTTGATAATCTAAACGCAGAAGACAGAAATAGCATGCAAAAATTTGGAGCTATGCGTAAACTTAAAAATTCGAGAAAAACTGAAGAAGAATGTGTACAACCAAAAAACTTAACCAACACCCATAATTCGAATACAGGTATTCTACACCAACTCAGACCATAAAAAAAAGGAGAGCATATAATCATCTTTTAGGATGCCACTCAGTTAGCAAGAAAAAACACACCACATCACAGAATGAATAAGAGTAAATATATATATAAGAACTGTAACTTACTCTCAACTGGTCTGACAGATATTACATACACTGGTTCACCGCAGTCACCTTCAGGTGTCATTGGAGTGTACATTGCGATAACATAATAGCCAACAGCCCCCAAGGGTATGCGGAATGACTGGAATAAAACACGTTGAGGTGCAAATATTAAGAGAACATAGAGATCTTACAAAAACTTCTGATGAACATTATGTATTAGCCTACCTTTGCCACTTTTGATGTGCTCAATTCTTCAAAGTTGCCTCCTTCCAGGATAGAAGAACTAGATTTGAACCATTGCACTCTGCTTGAACCTTCAGTACCACCAGTAACAGTACCCGTTACTGTGACCTTGCTATTCTCCTTCAGGTCACCAACTATCGTAACATCTGTCACTTTTGGAGGTGCTGCAGTTTTCAATTAAAAAAAGCAATAGAACCGGAAATGAGCCAATATATAAAAGAGAAAAACCTCAGCAAACCCAAATTAGCAATTAATCAGATGCTAAGCGGTAACCAGCAAGATAAAAATTGTTTCATAGCCATTAATGACAACAAAATATAGAGGATAGCTAGCAGCAGTTAATTGTTACAGCAAGAAGAATCACAATCGACAAAAAATATTCCTCCACAAAAGACGAAATCTGCTGTCTCCAAAAATTTTAGCATACCTGGCTTGACTACACTCGATAAAGTTGACAGTGGTTCCCCCTCTAGCCCTGAAATTTTCTAGGATGTCAGAATTGTCTACCGCCTAACCCTCTATAATTAGAGGATTTCCTGTAAGCCAAAACCTGAGGGAAAAGAAAAGAAAAGAGAACAAACCCTCAAAATTTGTAGGTATGTACACAAAACTGACTTGTCTGCCAACATCTTCCTGGGTCAGTGTATATTCAGATGTTCCAGACGATATCAACGAGAATTCACTGCAATAAACATTTCTCAGCAAGAAAGACAACCATACTTGGAAATTAGCAGTGGAACGTGTAGGATGTTTTAAGCAAAAAAATATCAACAACCATGGAAAAGAAAGCAGAGATTCTGCACTGGCAACACATTCAAACACTCAAAAAGGTTTCACATGCTAACTTCCTTATCCACCACGTATAAACCAAAAGGTATTCAAGTCAACCTATTCAAGAGCAAAAAACAAATATCTATGAGTATAGTTACCCAGATTCATTGTTCCTCCGTAACCATTCAAATTTGCTAGGCCCTTCCATGCCTCCAAAATAATCTCCCATCCCCTTTAGAACACAGCCTTCAACAGCAACTCCGGTAATTCGAACATTACTTATAGATGGAGGAGCTGCAACCAGGATCACAGTTAGTACCCTCGATCCAAGAAGTCAATAGACAGCAAGCACCTAATCTTTTAAAGATGCTAACATGATAACATCAGATTATAGCAACCACTATTATACATCAACCAGTTTCAGCATGCAAGTGAGTCCATCTAAAAATAGCTAAACATAATTGGAATATAAGCCACTCGATAGATAAGATGAGATAAAGAAGATTATTGAAAGCAGCAATAGCTACGATGAACAAACCCAATGATGCAAAACAAGCAACGACAGAGACCTTTAATCATTAGTCGACGAAGGACAAGATGGAAAAGAACAACACAAAGGCAATATCATGCAGATATTGGGGCAAACTAAATATAATAACTATGTAGAAGTTTCTTTACCCACCTGCTTTTACAAACTCGGTGTACTTGTACTGTGGCTCTCCCCTGGCACCTGCTTCTGTGACTGGTGTGTACATATAAACCATACTTGAGCCCACATCATCTAAAGATAGCTTATATTCCTCATCCTCAGCTCCATCAATAACCACAGGACTCCCATTCCACTTTCTCCTCAACCAACTGAGTGTTCAGACAAAAAGTAACCATATCTCTTTTGGTTACTAATCATGGTTCTATCAACAAAACTGGAATATGCAAGTTTATTAGAAGCTGCATGAAATAAAAGGAGAAAGCAGCAAATAATCCACCTAGTGATACACTTTCCAGGTGTTCCACCACACCATGCAACCACTGCTTGACCCTTGATAATATTTCCCTCTACTAGTTCCCCAAGTACGTCAAGGCTCACAACTTTTGGTATGCCCTTTCCTGCACAACACTTTACTGTGATATTCTAAAGGAGGATTTCCATATATGAAGATATACAAGGCATATATTGGCGTACAATGGGAAATTTCCATATGGCCTATCGTTGTTAATGAAGAAGCATACCTCGCAAAACTGGTGAAGATATGGCATATATGGGAGGGTATTCAGTCTCTCCAATAATTGGAGTACATTCGATCTTAAGAATTTTACCAATATCTTCATGTTTTGGCCAGTAGACCTATTGTAAATTATAGAAATAATAAGAAAATAGAATCTTTTAACACACATGTTAAATGAATAAATGAGAAGAGATATTTTACCTCCTTGGTTGCATCAGGAATAGGAACAAAATTAGAAAGTGATCTCTCTCCCACAGACCATTGGTATTTCAGGGCTAATTCAGGATATGTAGCATTAGTACTTTCGTGAACAAGACCAAAGTGGCATTGACAGGGAGCTTCTTCAGAAGGCCGATCAACAGAGGCTTCTTTGATGAGACATTCAGGCGGCAGGTTATCTTTCCACCTCTCAACTAAGAAGCGAAATGTTGAATCTGTTCACAAGAAAGTTGCATGAATATGAGCATCTGAAAAATCATTGCATGCAAATATGGGATTTAGGAGTTAAATACATCTGAAAAGAAATAAACACCTTAGGTCAGAAAGCCTGGAGAACATCAATAGCAAATAGAAAATATTAATATGAGAATGACAATTTGGTTAAACAACCAAACCTTCTAAAAGTAATCATAGCAAAACAAAACAAGGGAGGGGAATGGTATTAGATGTCATATGGAGAACATAAAGCTAAGCACTTCCACCAAGCGACAATGAAAGAATAGATGGCTTTGAGAAGTGATTCCATACCTGCTGCGAGGTCAGACTTGCAAAACTCCCAACCATCTCTAAGGCAGAGGGCTGCTTGTGGGGGATAACGCTTTGCAATTGCCACCTCCTCACGAGAGAGATCTAGAGGAGACTTTTTAGGTTAACATGGACCACAATGACTTAGATAAATCCAAAATAACTTCAGAAATAAAAAGCTTCTTAGGTTTATCTCATGTATCAATAAGAACCTTCCTTCCTAAGAATAAGTACTAGCTATCAATTAGATAGGTTTTATCTATCATTGAAATGGTTATTATTGTCCTGATACAACCAATAAGTGAACTCCTTCGTCTATATTTATATTGATCTAGCATCATAATCTACCTTTTCTCACACGTTATTGCTCAGAATTCATCCACCAGATGAATAACTACTTGACGTCCATAAAAAGAGTGGAAACTTAAATATGGCAGCCATCTTTCTCATGAAACAATAAGAAAGCTACAACATTCAGCTTTACAAAAAATACCTCTGTCATTGAATTTCTTCAAGGTAGGACCTACAAGTAGTATGGTTGCTGCTTCAAGATGAGAAATCTTCAGTAATGGGTTTTCCTCAACCCGAAGATGCTGTATAAAGAAAAACAAAAAACAAAATGACAAAACATCTTATCTTGTTATTAAAGGGAAAACGCATTACTACAAAACAAAAAGAGTATTCAAATTGAGCCAGCTTTGCCAGTTGCATAGTGATAAAATTGATAGAGAGGAGGAAATTCCCATGGATGTTTTGATTAAAACAGTGCATGTAAAAAACTGATCAGCCAAAGAAAAAAGTAGTGAAAAACTACATCCAGGAAAAAAATGATTGGAACCTCAAGAACTGGTAGATATGGAAAGTCCTTCAGAGTTGATATCCTGTTCTTACTTGCTGCTAATACCTGAGAAAATCTTTATGAGATACCTTAAAAGTTGACTTGAAACAATGTTCAATAGATAACCTCAGTTCTTAAACAGATAATGTACCTGAAGCCGGGGTTGGCTTGCCATTGCAAGTGATTTTAACTTATTTTGAGCAACCGAGAGAAACTAGCATGGGAACAAGAGATAACAGGCGGGAATAAGTAAGGGGTAATCCAAGAAGATCTACACGTATGAAAACTTGATAACACTTGGAGCAAAAGGCTTTGTAAATTTATAATGCCCACCTCTAAGTTCGGAAGTTGAGGCAAACTAGCAAGTGACGTTATCTGATTTCCAGCAAGGTAAAGTTGCTGTCCAACAATATGATTTAAATACTCATCAGATGGCACTCTTCATGTAAGAAACAAGGACAAAATTGGGAAAGACAAAACCTGCAGCAATTTGCAATTCTCAAGTGGTTCGAATCCCGGGCCTTTGAAATCATTAAAACTCAAATCCAGAACCTGAAGGAGAAACAGAATCATACTGAAGTGAGCACATATTTGTTGAAAATCAAGAAACCAGGGAAGTGAACTAACTGACCTTCACACGATTCAATATCTCAATGCCTTCTAGCGTGGATAGGAGATTGTCTCTAAGATAAACAAACTGGCAAGGAGTAGATGAAAAAGTTAAATTTAGTGTCCAAAAAATTGTCCTCATCCTAGTGGAAATGTCAAATTTCTCATCACGGTTTCTATAAGAAAATCACAACTCTTCCCAGTAGGGTAGAAACAAATAAGTGTTTCCTAAACTTGTCTCCCTTCCTATTTAAATCCAAGATCGTAGATGTACCTAAATAACGCAGTCAAAATTCATTGCACCAAAAAGCTATGAAGTCATCATGAAAACATAAGTTTACCTCTAAGTTTGGTGACAAGTGCAACCCACTGGAGGTTAAACTGCGAATCCTGTGCCCTCTGAGATCCAATCTCTTAAACCATCACAAATATTCATTTATCAATAGCCACGCAAAGGAAAGATCAAAGTGTCATAAAGTAATAACAAGTATTGAACCTCTTGTCTAAGGACCTAGTTCAAATCTTATGAGTGAGTTCTTACCATATCATCACCAGCTTTAACCTCCACCTTCGGAAGAATAATGAGTCGCGAATCACGGCTTTCTGGGGTAGTTGTTTTCTTCCGTCCAGAGAAAGTAGAACTCTTGTCAAGCGGTGTCGCCAATGACTTAGCTCTTATACCACTAGAAACGGAAGGTGATCCAGCAGAGGGAGAAGAAACTTTAGAAACTGTCCTCCCACTTGTGAGAGTAGAATGTGTTCTTCCACTGCTGGTCCTACTGCCAATACTGTCAACAGATGATGATGGGGCTCCTTTTGAAGACAGAGAGACACTCATGGCTGGCCTAACAGAAGACCTGTTGGCAGACTCTGGCTTACTTAAACCAGACCCAGTTGACTTCGTTGAACTCCGACTAGTTGGCGATATTGGAATAGACTTTTTATTCTCGGGAAGGCTTGATTTGGATACAGGCTTAGCAGAAAGCGTAGACACCGAACTCTTCCTCAATTCTGGAAGTGAACGCCTAACTGGGTCAGTAATGGAGGCAGTACCCACTCGTTTAGGCGGAACCGTATTAGCACCTGTTGACTTATCTGTTACTCCTCCAGTGCTATTTCTCCTTGCTGCCACAGGGTTAGAACTTGAGACCCTAAGAGAATAAGAAGCAGTTGGCTTCGTCAAATTCGAACTAGTGCCTGCTTTCTTTTTAGTAGTAGCAGCCCGACTTGACACCACAGACGCTGCAGAGACACTTTGTGGACTTGTGCTCCCATCAGCTGTAGTTGCATTTTGCTCTTTCATAGCCTCTACTGTGGTTTCCGGAGTTTCTTCCTCCATTTCAAATAATCCTGGACAATCAGAAAAACGCCAATAACCCCATTAATTCTGCTGAACCCTGGAAACTTTATGGAAGCATAAGAAGAAAGAAAACTTTGTATCTTCATTCCATAATCTCTCTACTTTATTAGGAGCAGAGTGCCTGAATTCAAAAACACAAACAACGGACTTTCGGGCTCCTTGTAGCAATTTAAACAGGTTCTGAACTGTCGGCTACTTGTACAGTTTGATAATACGAGAGATTTTTTAGAAATATTTCCAGAAATTTAAACGGGTTCTGAACGAAAAAAACAAAAGAAATTAGGGAAAATTTTAAATTTCCCCAAAAAAATCCAAAACTAATTGAAATTTGAATTTGAGGGAAAAAAATGCAGACAGAGAAGCAAGACAAAAAAACGTAAATAGATATATAAAATACACTTACTCTCCTCAAGTTCTACTCCAGTAACAAGTAAAACCAAAACCCCCGCTCCACAAGAACCCACCGGAGAATGCAGGAACTCCGGCGAAAACTCCGGCAATCCAAAACGAAAAAACTGAAACGGATAGTATACTGTGTAGATCCAAATGAAGCAGGTAAAACTAAACAAATTTAACAAAAAGAAAAGAAGAAAAAAGCGAAGACGATTGAGTTGAGGAAAGCGTGGCAGAGAGAAAATAGCTGGAGAGGGAGAGAGAAAGCAAATAGAAAAGCACTGTAACAGCAGAGTAAGCGGACTCCACTGTATCTTTCTTCTTTTACTAAATCCAAAAAGTACACCCCTCAATTTTTCTTTATTTCAAATTTTCACCCCTCAATTTTTATTTATTTCAACTTTTCACCCTATATTTTAGTTTATTTTAAATTTCTTCCACGACTTTAGTTTATTTCAAATTTTCACTAATTCTCTCCAAATACCATACCTTTTTCAAATCATTTGATATTATTTATACGATTTTGATATAAGTGATAACGCTAACACAAGGATTATACCTGTAAATATTAATAAATTATTATCCAGTGGTTCTAGAAAAAGAAAAAATGGAATATAATAAAGAGAAATTATAATTGGTAAGAGATTATTAAAAGTTTCAAATTATTACAATTAAAATAATGAAAATCGGTAAAAGCGGAGTTGATGGCAGGTGGACGTTTTTTTCTTTTAAATTTAATTTAATTGTTTGTTTTTTACCAACGACATTTAACACCGTGTTTGGCTCCAAAAGTCAAAAAAAAGAAGAAGAATATATTCCTTTTTTTATTAATTAGTTTATGTCGATGTTATCTAAAATTAAAACTCAAAATTATTATATTATTAATTTTAAGAAACAGTTCCACTTAAAACTAAAAATGATTATATTATTAGTTTTAAGAAACAGTTCCACTTCCACCTAATAATCAATTTTTTTTCCTGGACCTAATAATCAATAAATGTCATAATTAATTTGTAATATTTTGAAAATATTTGCATCCGCCCTCCTCATAAATTTATTACATTAAATTAGGCCCAGTATTAAATACTGCTCTTATTTTATTTAGTTTTCAATAAACCAGGTTGGGGATATTATTATCCTGTGGAAGGATATGCTTAATCCGATAGCCAAACGGTGAACAATATTCTGATCAGCGGTTTCTTCTCCTTTTGAGTCATGTTGCAGCAAAGTAGATTCCGCGGCAAATCAGATATCAAGCGAAAATATCATAGAAGAATCAAACGAAGAAGAGGGAGAAAGAGATAGAGAACTAGGGATCTCTAATGGCGGATTTCAATGCTGAGAAGCCGCTGAGAAAGATCTCGGAAGCGTTCAAGGAACTTGCGGGTGCCGTGAATTCGCCAAGTCCGGATGTTCCTTTGGCGAAGTTCTCTCACGCTTGCTCTCTGGTGTCGCCTCTGTTTGGTTGCCTCGGAATAGCCTTCAAGTTTGCGGAGATGGACTATGTTGCTAAGGTATTGTTTTGGTTGCCAAGAACAATTATCGGGAGTAGTGATTTGAATTGCAAAATTATAGTAACTATCTTTTGTAGAAATGTTAGTGATATGTTAATAGTAGATTTACTGTATTATGACTTGTTGAATCGATAGCGAACTAGGTTTTTGGAGGCCTCGAGTATTTGGAATCTCCATTCTCTGAATTTTGTGTTGATGAAGTTTGTGTTGAAATGTAAAAAATATCTGGAGTTTGAAAATTGGGAAAATGGAATTCTTACGGTCTAACCTCTTGAAAATGAATACAGGTTGATGATCTTTCCAGGGCGTCGAGTTCAATTTCAACATTACTAGTAATGGTTGAAAGGGATATTGATGCAAACTGTGTAAGGAAAGCGGGTAGTCATACAAGAAACCTTTTGCGGGTGAAGCGTGGTATCGACATGGTCAGGGTTCTATTTGAACAAATTATAGCCGCTGAGTAAGTCTTCTTCAGGACTCTCATATATGATTCTGTGAAACATTTACCTGAATTCATTAGCCATTAGCCATCTGTTAGGATACGTTTAAGAGTAGTATTAGTTAATAGTAGTTAGTTTGTTAATTAGTTAGTTAGTAGTTTTCTTGATCTTTTATCTATGTATTATAATTAGATCATGAGGAATAGTAAAATATCCTTTGGGGAGTTTGGGGATACTTAATAATAAACCCTAAAGATTGTATCTTGGTCAGTTCAATAAAGAATAGAGGGTTTCTTAGGAGTTCTGGCTTTGGATCATAACACCATCTTTCCCCTGCAAGTTAACATATAACAAATTTTACTCAGACAATGCCATGTTTTCTGTGTATCTCTTTGATTCTTTATGCCCGATTATTTCTACTTGAGTTCTTTCTATGTACAAACCTTTGATCACTTGAGTCGGTTCATGCTAATGATTGATATAAACACAAAAAAGTAAACGAAAATTGGCGTCTTGCTGTAAATTATTGTAGTTGATTAAGAACAGAAGATTAAATTTTGGTAAATATCATATGCAGAGGTAATAACTCTTTAAGGGATGCGGCATCCAAGTCTTATGCTCAAGTTTTTGCTCCGCACCATGGATGGGCTATACGAAAAGCTGTTGGTGCAGGAATGTACGCTCTTCCCTCGAGAGCTCAGCTACTGAAGAAACTCAATGAAGATGGTGAGTTCTTTAATGCGTTGATTCTCTGGTAATGCAGTGTATATAATCTGTTTCAAGTAAATTAGTAGTTGAAGAAATCAGATCGATTTCAAGATTTAAAAGCAATAGTTGTCATGTTTTAGGGTTCTTTGTTGATAAAGTAAGTCGCTAACTGGTACATTTCTTTCACCTTTACAGAAGCAACGGCTAAGATATACATGCAAAACTATGTAAACGATTCTGCACCACTGATCACGTATGTTGATAATCTCTTCCTCTCGAAGCAACTTGGTATCGATTGGTAAAAGAACTTATAGATTGTCTTTTTACTGATTTTACAATATTATCGCTCTTTAGTTATCTATTGTAAGACGAAAATAATCCTTTGTACCAATCCATGACTACGGTATTATTAACATTATGAATAACAAAAAATGAATGTTATGTTATCTCATGTTCGGTTTTTGCAGACAATGGTGGAAACCTTTATCTGTTACTTATATCTATTTTCTTATCTAGTTTTGCATGATGTTTTACTGAACTGTGAATCCATAACACTCTTCACTTTCTATTGGCTTTGGTAAGAACACCAATGCATGCTTGATTTACTTTTGGTAACTTTTATGGGTGTACTTAAATAGTTAAATGAGTGTACTTAATGTTATCTCATTCAAGGTAGAGTCGAGCATAAAAGCCGGAATTGAATCCGAACCAAAATAAGGGGTGGTTTCTGATTCCGACATAAAGGATTTATTGGATCACGATCCATTGTTATTGGATAGTAACCGGAATCGAACAAATATTCATTGGGTATCCAAAAGTAACCATTCTTTTTTCGAATATTTTTTGTTCTTTTGTTATTTTTTTGATTTTTTCGGGTATTTTTGGTTTTATGGGTAATTTTTTAAGTTTTTCGGATATTTTTTAGATTTTTTTATCAAATATTTGAATTTAAACCGGAACCGAAATCTTCAAAAGCCCAAATAAATCCTTTAGTCATCAAACCGAGATACCCGTATGTCCAGCCCTAATTAAGGTTCGGTGTAGATGAAGATTTACATTTGCAAAAGGAAAAAAAAAAACCAGATTAGACGAGTAATAGATTGCGTGTTATTCTTATACACTAAAATTTATATTTTGATGTTCATGATTTTATCATTATATATGTAACAGAAGGAATATTTTTCATTAAAAAAAACCATTAAACGAAAACTAACCGGAGTACAAAAACTCATTTGATCATATTATCTCTACGGCTGTGAAAGTTAAAAAAAGAAATGGTTAAGTTTTTCACTTCCTCTTCTTACTCTCTCCATGCCTTGATCGTCTCGGAGCTTCATCTTCACTTTCGCTATCTTCGTTTCTGAAACTGTTTCCTACCTCAAACTGACTGCTATTTTGATCCACCACTCCCTTCTCTTGTCCTGCATCGCTTCTCTCAGGTGTATTCTGCTCTTTAAGACCAGAACGACCTGAGATTGCGTTTTGAGATGATTGTGATGCTTGAGGATGATACATTGGTCTTCCACCTCGAGGACCATTAGGACGTGATGGTCCCATACCTCCCATGAGAGGTGGACCACGTCCTGGCCCACCCATCATTCCATAGCCACCAGGTGGGAAGTGTTGCGGAGGTCTACTGGGAAACATCATCCCTGGCATAGGACCTCTGAAATCACCACCAAACCTTGGTCCATATGGTCCAAAGGGTCTTGGACTGACACCGAAGGGATCAGGCATACCGTAACCATTAGGTCCTATAGGTCCATAAGGAAATGCATCACCACCCATTACTCCAAGTGGGAAGCCTCCCATTCCAGGCATTGGTCTAGCTCCACGTACTAATGGCATTTGAGGAGGCCACATTATTCCTCTTCCTCTACCTTGAGGACCAGACTCGAATCCTTCTTCTTCTTCGTCGCTTTCTTCCTCTTCTTCTTCTTCGTTGTCATCAAATGGAACAATATCTGGATTCTCAGCTCCACTTTCTGGATTGACACCTTTTGCTTTCTCTTCTTCTCGTTTGGCTTCTGCAGCGAGGGAGATTGCCTAAGACGCGTGGAAAATAAAATATAGTTAAATTCTCTGTAAGAGGATAAAGAAGGAAGAGACTATTTTCATTCTGGTATCAATTTTTAAGCTTGTTAGAAATGAAACAACAAGAGAAAAACATACCATAAGCTCGCTGTCAGGTTCGAGGTAAAGCAAGGAAGCCAGCTGCTCACCAACAGAAGGCTCCAACTCCTGACAGTCTCTGCTTATCTACAGTTATTAGACCAAAGTACAAACTTGAAGATGACCAGGCTATACAAATACATAATAGAATTAGGGATAAAACAATCAGCGTGCGCCAATAACAGCCAACTTGGTCAGACACGCGTCTATGATGATTACTTGAATTACCAGTCTCAAATAGGAGGCCAGCTAAGGAGGAAAGGCGAATAAATAAAAAGTGTGAGAGGAACCATATAATACCTTCACAGGTAAGTTTTCATTGAAGGGGTTCCTTAAATGCCGAGTTTTGTGGAAGGATAGTTCGGACAACTACACGAAAAGAATTAAAACCACCCATTAGAAGGCACACATTCATTTTGCAGGAATAATATACTAGAGGAGAGAGTAAAGAAGAAATGAAAAAGTGGGAGCGTGTGTGTATATTTGGCAGCAAAATATGTAATTATCTTACTGCAGATAATAAACTCAGACTTGGTTAATGGGGTGGTGAGTAAATGGAAAAGTTTGTTAAACCATTTACCTTTAACCATTTAACAGAGAAGTTACGCCCATACTGTGCCGTTCCATGCTCATGTTTCCAGTTTCCTCCACCGATGTAACCACCAATTCTGGATGTCATCTTAGCACAGCCCTAGAAATATCATACATCATCATGTAAGAACACCATCGAGAGCGAGGATACGGAAAAGCAATTACTAATAAAGAACAAGGAATTGATCTTTTAATGCAATTAGTTTGTGTCAGTGTTTAACACATAACATTACCTGAAAATGCCGGGTTCGGTTAACAGAGAATATCAAGATCACATTTTCCATAGAATCAAAAGCTTCATTAAGCTTAGCTTCATTGCTTCTTTGGGTAGCCCACACTCCTTGTTGCACAGACAACTCAAGATTTTCTCTGTTGCAACTTTTAACTATGAAATACCTGAAAAAACAAGTTCCTAAAATATATCACACTTTAATTAAGAATAGGGCAGAAGATTGCATTAAACTATAACATAAAACAATAAACATCTTTTTGTATCTATCTCTATATGGCCAGATCATCATCAGTCTGGACATATATGTGCATGCACAAGAAACACAAAACAGAAGCAGAAAGAATCCTGAAGTGGTAGAAACATTAAATCCAAGGCCAAGAACAGTTACCAATAACAAGCAATCACATAAACAGTACAAAACCCTGGCTCAAAAGTAAGGCGGGAATGGATGACACTATATAATTACCATATCAACAAGTGGCATGCAAGCATAATAGTTAGACCACTATATTTTCAGCAACCAATGTTTTCGTAAGCCTCTAAAACAAGGATTAGCAACTAAGACTGCGGGTAGAAAGGATGGCATGTCTACAGAAGGTGGAACAAAGGGGTGATCAATGAAGACTACAAACCTTAAGAGTCACATAAACTTAAACTAGAGGACTAAAGTACATTCATGTTGACAATCAATGTTACTCTTCTAGACAGGGAATGCAGCAAGGAAAAAAGGCCAGAGTACAGGAACAGAAGGACTAAACTAAAGCAAGTTCCGACCTCAAGACTCAGAACATTCAACAACATAATAGACAAACAGCTAATTGTTAAATTTTTGCTACTAAATCTGCAAAAGAAGTCATATGTTAGTTGCTGACTTGAAACTACAAGAGAAAGACATGACTCTTACGGTAGCAGGAGTCTGGTGGAAAGCCACTTTCGATAAGGGAATTGTTCATAGCACTAAGTAACTCAGAAAAGACAAATGGTGCTCCAAACATACAAAAAACAAACTCTTAGAATGCTCTTAATGACGAACAATACTGCCAAAAACCACGACCCAAAAAAAAGAATACCCAAAAACCACTATAATATGTATACAATAATTTCCATATCTTCACTCCCAAAATCCAGTTGAAGGAAGATCATAGTGCCAGAACAGCTTAGAGCTGGGTGGATGTTCTTATTCTTTTCAGATGCAAAACTTGAGGAAAAGATACATTAAATCTCTCAAGCTCTTCAAAGCAATTTATCCTAAAAGTAGGTATTAAAAGATAGCAAGTACAGCCTGAAGTTTAACGTATAGCTTAAAGTTTTCAAGTTTCAAAGAACTAGTTACATTTTAAAATCATCAAAACTCCTATAGAAAATCAATTGTTCAATGATGGACCAATGACAACTTCCTGGTGACAGGAACAAATTTACATAGCCCAATTAAAGACCTTAGGACTCTGAACACACCTATTTACCCCCTGAGGCAAAGGATGAGATGTTCTGTTTGTTTGATCAGCAGGGTTTTGTATTGGAGTCTGGCTGACCTGTGGTTGTGATGGTTGTTGCTCATGTTGCTGCGGTAAGTTACCTGATTCTTGTGGCTGGCCTTGAGATGGGTTGGTTGGGCCTTGCGCCTGAGGTTTATCTGGTTGCTGTGGAGCAACATTGCGTTGCTGATAAAACCTATTTGGCCCATAGTTGTATGAAGTCAATTGCTGTATTTTTTGAAGGACTTCTTCCACAGAAGGTGGAGGTCCGGGAAGTTTTGCATGCCTATACCTACAATCAGGACCATTGGGACAGAATCCCAGCTTATACCTGCCAAAGTAAATGCAAGGCAAGTTCAGTAATCATGAAGCTAAAAAAGACTAAGAATCAATAGAATGAACACTTTGAGCTAAGGGTATCATCTTATCATGGCATATGCACATCTTCACAACTTAGCAAACACATAACCCAGTTATTCATATAAACTTGGTGCAAACAACATCAATACCAAATTCCAAAGCAGAGAAGAAACGCCATTTCATCTAATTAAGAAGCATGACATTAGTCAGAACACCACCCCCAAAACGATATGTAGTCCAGGAGAATGTACATACATATTACACTCCTTTATATCTTCGTTAGTGTGTTTGTATACACAATCCTGCTCCCGACATTCACCATACATTCGAAAAAACCGACAGACTGGCATACGAGACTTGTCATACTGGTGGAGAAACCCACAGGCGTCACCTTTCATGCAAAGACCTCGAAGCCAATGCCTGCATACAGTCTGCCGGAAGCTTCGACCCCTACCAGCTCCCGCCGCCGCGTTCGCAGAGGGATCAAAGCTCGGGGGATTGTAAGAAGCTGCAGCAGCAGCGGACGAATTTTCAGATTGTACAGCCGGAGCCGAAGCAGTTGGTTGGACATGTCCGGCATCAAGACCACCTTCGAAATCAAAGCTTAGACCATCAGCATCCTCCATTGCTGTGAATCAGTACAAAAAAATTCTAGGGTTTCTGAGGAGCCAACGGAGTATTCAAGCTCGGAATTTTTAGAAATGTTTAGAACCCGGTTTAAACAATGTCTTTAATTTTACTAAACCGAACCGCGGCCACAAAACCGGGGGATTTACTAATGTGACTATACAAAAATTAGTTTTTTTTTATGTATGCTCGATTAGTTTTTACCGTTGGATGATATTTTCATTTATACAACAAAATAAATTTTAAATGTTGGATGAAATTTTGTTTAATAAGATAACAATCTTTACAATCTTTAACCATTCGAATATTAAAATGACATTATATACAAGATTTTTTAAATAACATATATCCATTAGATGATTTAGATCCAAAGATATTGGTTAAAAACTTAAAATTGATTTGTTTTTATGAAGAGTTCATAATACTCACAAAACTATTATGTATAAATATTAGAATAACTACAAATTTATTGGTTTAATGTAACGTTATTATATTTAGAATATGATGAATGGCATAAATGGTCTAAGATAAGTTATTGGTGTAGTTCGTTTTATGTAATTTATTATGATCCCAAGAAAAGGAGTTTGAGAAAAAAAAAATTATTGTTATAGGTGGAGAATTTAGACGACTAAATGGGAATTGAATTAATACATTATAACTTAAATGATTTTCCAAATCATATTATATTGAAAGACTTATATCATTTTAGGAAAAAAATCTTATGATGTTAGTCATTTTATTGAACTTTCAGAAACTTTTATTTGCATAGATTGTTATTTTTTTTTTTGTATTTGATATAATTAGAGATTAGTTTTAATCACTTGTGGAAAATTTGTTGTCATGTAATCAAATTTTACAACTATTATTATGATGTTAGATAGAAGATATGAAATCAAACATACTTAAAATTTCATAATTTCTCATTTATCGGTTACCAAAAAATAAAAATAAGTAATCGAATATAATAAACAAAAGTCATGGGAACTAATCAAATATTCGGCAAATATAATTTGAATTCCTAATTCTAATATATATATATATATATATATGCAGATATATATTATATATATATAACTAAAAAGTCAAGAAGATGCAGATATTGTTTGCAACTTTTTGAATATCATTTGACGATAAATTTTAAGGATATTTTTTATTTTATTTTTTGTCGAAAACAAATTTGAATGATATAGAATATTCATCTCGTAAATACGTAAAATATACTAATTTTAATGATATATCAATCTCTAAAAATGTTATTAAATATTTTATCTTTATTACATATGCAGAAAATGAAAAGTATTGGGTAGTCTTCTCAGACACATAACATATGTGAATTTAGTATTGTTTCATGAAAAAACAGTATATTTTTTTTAGAAGAAAAAAAATAAAAGAAAGAAAAAAACACAAGAAACAAATGTATATTTCTAGTTTGGTCCTTACACAAAATCAGATATGCTAAAGTCCATAATCATTAAACCCAAAATCAGATAGATGTGACTTTCGTATGTGCCACATTGTATGCATCTGTTGTTTTCAATAATTTTGAAACAATCAAATTTTAAAAAAATTATTCTATATTGTATTTTTAACCTTTTTATATGAAACAAATATAACAAAAAAATATATCAATATTAATAAACACTTCATATTATAATTTCAGCAATAACTCTATATTAATCATTTCAAGAGAGAAAATATAAAAAAAAAGAGAAAAAAACAACATTAGTATATATTTGTAAGGCAAATTTGCATAATTAAACATTTAAAACATACTTATAATCTCTCATTTTTAACTCATTTAAAAAAAATAGACATACACATATACAATTTATCTCAGTTTTATAACTCAGATTCATCATTAAAAAAAACTCAGTTTTATTTTGTTTGAGTTTTATAAAAAAAATATATATATAATTTATGTTGGTGTAGTAAATATATATCAGATATTCATCAATTCATTGAATGGTATCAGTAAAAAGATTTGGTTCACCAAAATAGCTCTGTCTCTATATCTCTATCTCTATCTCAAATTTGTAACTAATATTGAGTTTTATTCTTATATGATAATTACAGAAGCAGAATAATAGCAGAAGGAAAATGACAAAATTAAATATATAAAAAAAAATACAATTCAGAAATCTGAAATTGAATGGGTCAAACTGACATTTTTACCATTAAGAATTCACTGTATAACCCATCAGTTTTTTTTCTACTTACAAATATATTTAGTTTTTATAAAATAAAAATAAAAAAAGAAGAATGAATTTCCTTAATTTTTCCTAATAAATGTATTTATATTTTGCAATGTAACAAAACAAAAGAAGAGACAAATCATAAGAGCCAAAAATAAAAGTTCAGATAATCAGATCCTGTGATGATTTACGTGTATTATTATTACCCTACTAGCTATATATCTATTATTAAAAAATATTTTCTTTTGACAATTTGTACTAATATTTTAGAAAATTAAAAAGTACTAGAAATAAAAAAAAAAGTACTTATTTTTTCATTCATTATTTATCTTTTTATGCCTGAAATTAATTAATTAATATATTTATGATAAGGAAAAAAAAAAAGGAAGTAAAAGAGGACTATTTGTGTAAACACGTAAAGCAGAATTGCAACTGCGTGTCGTTTTTAGGACCCAAAAGCAGTTAAACAATGGAAGGGAAATAAAATAGCTCGAGGCTCGAAAAAAATATGAGTGGGATATAGATTTTAGGCACCAAGCTAAAACGACGCGTAGTCCAAATGCAGAAAAGGGAAACGCTTTTAATAACTGTAGCTACTCTATTAAACCAACAGAACCTATTCAATTTAGCCAATCAGAAAGATATAGATATTTAATATTCATTTATAAAAATCTATACATATACCAGTATACCACATACATATACATGGGTCCCACTCTACCTCCCTGAATTTGACTCTATTTCTAAAAATCTAGAGAAGTATATGTAATAGAATAGCATATATATAGCATATATATCATGTATATGTTGTTGATTAAAAAAAAATATTTCATGTATGTTCATGTAGACGATGGATGATGGATGTGTACGCATATTGCATGATGATGCATCTCGCATGTGAATCTTTTTCAAAATAATTAAGCATTGGTGCCATTTAATGCCTCATAATTACATTTTACAAAATACTCAAAATTTAGTGTCTTTTAATCTCTTTCAAGAGGGATTTTTTAAAAATTTATAGTGTTTATAACTGAATATTTTATATATTGCATAAATTCCTGAATATTATGTATTCTTCTGGGTTTTATTGAATGTTTTAAGAAAAATAAAGTTGTTTCGATGTTATACAATTTCTTAATTTTCACATAAATTAATAAATCAATTCATGTAATTTTATTTTCAACAATTTTATAAATGGTCAAATAACCATCAATAAACTACTCCTATTAGATTTTTAAATTGAAATTTTGAAATTCACAAAAATAATATTTTTTTCACGACAAAAATAATCATTTAAACTATTTAATTAAAATAAAAGACATAGAAAAACAACTAACGAGATTAAAATATGCCAAGAGGCATTCAGGAACTTGTAATAGGTGAAAAACCTTAATTACCAAAAGCATTAATACAAGCTATTTGACGGAAAAAAAAAACAACTAAAATGAAACAAAACAAATTTTTAAAAAATCATCTATAATGAAAAAGAGGAAGTAATTTTTTTTTGGATATCATAATATATATAGATATGGCATATAGATTTATTCTCATTTTTGTGTTTCTTTATTTTTCGTCTACAAATTTGTGTCTTTTTTTCAACTGTTTCATTGTTATTTAAAAAAAAAATAAAAACAATTCAATTATTTACACGTGACCGTATTTTTTTCCCAACCATATTTTTTTTAAGTGGAAAAACTATATATATATTGTTTTTTTTTTTCACACTATATATTTTGTTTTAGTATTTAATGGTATTGGTGTGTTTATTTTGGAAGAGATGATGACGTCATCGATGTTGACTAGGTAAAAAGATTAGGGTTTAGAGTGGACTTTTCTTACACATTAACACATCTGTCCTTACACGCCCACAGAATCACTGTCATATTCCCACTCTTATGTTTTTTTTTCCCCCAAAATCTTATGTTATTGTATTCACTATTATTATTTTTTTTAAAATTCTTCCAACGAATTTTAGTTATTTTATTTCACATTAATTTTTCAACAATATATATATATATATATTTCAGGTTGTTTCATATAAATACAACCAATATGAGACAAAAAAAGTAAAATAAATTTAAAGTAAACTTATAAGTTTTGAGGATTGGACTTGTCATGTCACAATATTTTTAAATTTTTAATTATTAATATTGGTGCCGTTTTTTACCAAATGGTCACTTCATCGTTTTAACGATTTAATTATTTGTTACTGTATATTTTACCAAAACGGTCACTTTTCTCAGAAGATTACAAAAACATTTAAAACCTTTTTTTCTTTTAATACATACAATTAAATGATACCACCATTTATTATTAATTTGAAAAACAAGTAATGATATTTGCTTCATTTATTGCCAAGATTCATCCAAATCCAATCTTTGATTATTGAGATTTTGCAGTGCTATGAATTGTCTTCCACAACTACATGCATGCCTATATACATAATGCCCATCCCATTTTTATTCATCTCATTTAACATTCAATATTTTTATTGGTAATTAATAATATATGCATAAATAAATAGACAGCGACGGCAAAAAAATAAAATAATAGGCAGCCTATATATCCCATTAACATATACTCTACTTCATAATTTATTTCAGAAAGTATAAAACATTAACCTATAATTTAATACATGTCTTTAATTTTTGTTACAAAATAGAACATAGTTATCAAATAAAATTTAAGATGAAAAAATATATATATACATATATATATATATATTATTTTTTCCGAAGAGGAAAATATATATATTTTCATTGAATCTCATTTTCTTGTTAAAAATAATTATCTCGCGTAAATATAAATTCTCTAAACTTTAGTGTTAAAAAAAAATCTCTAAACTTTACTAAATACTCCTAGAAAACTTTTTACAAGATTTCAAAATACGGTGTAATTTTATTTAAAAAGTTTAACAATATTTCAGCCAAAATATCAAAATTATGAGTATTTATCATATAAATAAAAATGGAGCTAAAAAAAATCATATAAATAAAATTAAAAAATATAAAAACAAAGTGACACAACAAAAAAGCTTTTATAACATTAGAGCAAATAATCCTGCCGTACCAAAATAACGGTAATAATAATAATAATACATAAAGGAAAATACATCAGTGATATTACACATTAGTCCTCCGATTACAAATACTTAAACATAACAGTACCCTAACTTTAATATCTTACATAATTAACCCAAACTGATCTTCATCTTCACACAAACGACCAGTTATTAAACATAAACGCCAAGCAATGGTTTGATTCATCATCATCAAGTACCTTCCACACTACCACTTGTTCATAAGACACAGCACGTCCCATACTAGACCCACATACACCCGCCCGCAGGTGAGCATAGCCCTATGAACACCACAATACATATCCAAAGTTTTAACTTTAAATTTTCAAGAAAATGAAAAATATTTCACTAAGTGAAGAAATAAGTTACCTGTTGCATTATCTTGGGGAATTCAGAGCAAAGAGCTTTACGACCAGATTCATCAAGTGTTTTGTCTAACATTATGTCTTGAAGAGCTACAAGTGTAGTTTCAAGCATATCTAAACCGGCTTGGTTTGCAAATGTAAACACTGGTGACGCCTGTAAAAGAGATAGATTCAAAACCAGTCTTTGCCAAGCAAAAAAACTAAAAGGAAAATGGTAAAATAGACCCTGAACTTTGACAATTTGATGTGAAAAAACCCCAAACTTTAATTTTAATTTAAAAACCCCAAACTTGAACATAATGTTAAACCATAAGTTCAAAATTTAACAGAAAAAGATAATCCAATTTGGATTAATTATACTATAATTTCAAGTTTAAATTTTAGATTTCGGCTTTAAAACCCACGTTACTCAAATTTATAGTTTGAAAACCCGGTTATCAAAATTCAGGGTTTAAAAAACTATTTTTTAAAGCTGAGAGGTTTTTACACCAAATCGGCAAATTTCAGTCTATTTTACCATTTTCCTAAAACAAAACCAAGAAAAAGGCTTACATTTGTTTTCAGAGAACAGCACAAGATTGCATCAGTGTAATTCCAGAGCTGCTTCAACAATGTGTCACCATTGATTTGAGAATCAGAACCAAAGAGATTTGCACCAGTGTGTACACTACAACAACCAAAACATACTGTTCTTGAGAATCAGGTAAATGTAACCATTTCTAAGCAATGTTATTACCAAGTACCTGTAACTACGAGTGATCCAACGGACCAATGTAAGTGCTTCAGGGGAAGTAGGGACAGGAATTGAGCCGAGCTGCGAGCCAGGACGAGGCGCAATAGCTAAAGCAACTCTCTGAATTGATCCTACAATGCTTCTCACATATTGCCGCGCCATGGAAGCAACATTGTCTCTTGAATGATTATCAAATGTGAACTGGAACGCTATTGTTAGTACTGACCTAAAGTTACAATCATTAGGATCAGTTTCTCCTGCTTGACGAGTGGAACCTTCTAAAGCTGAAGCTAAATCCAGTGTGCGATTAGCCGATGCGCCATTCTACAACAGATAAAGATTGCATCAAGAAGTGTTTATTTCAGATACTGATGTTTTTAAACACTTTTGAATCAATGAAATTACCAGATTTGTGTTATGTTCAAGAGGGATAACTCGGAAACCAGAAGGAAGCAAAGGTGCATCATCAGCAAAAGATTCATCAATAGGAGCAAAGACAAGCTGTGCACAACCTCCAACTACATTTTCGTCAACACCGCTACAAAGCTGGACAAGAATCAAAGATTAATCTAAAGAAGAGAACTTAAGAACTTTTAAGTAAATAAACTTTGGGTTAAAACTGTGAAGTAAACCTGCAGTAAATACATATCACGAGCCAAACCCATGTCTTCAGGTGAGTAAGCATGACCTTCAAGTCTAATCACTTCAAGAAACTGAAACAAGTAACCAAAAAGACTTCAGTGGAATGGATAAAACAGGTCAATAGAAGTAAAAGCTTAGTTCTTTTTTTACCTCTTCATGTTCAACTGTTTGTGCAAGAGGAAGAATCACTTGGTTGCTAGGGAACCCACCGGCTCTAGCGCAAGGAACAGCAAAAGGGCTTGATCTAAGAGATGCAGCAGCATATGCATCCACACCATAGTCAGCCCATTCAGACCGGTGTTCCCTCAGAAATCGAACCAGAACAGCAGGTGGGACATTCTTTAATGAAGAAAAAATACAAGTTAGGAAGGAAAATATCGAAAAAGACGAACAGCTTTGAGTATTCAATTCATGATATGTACCTGGAGAAGCATGGATGCTTTGGCACAAAGAACACCACTACCAAAGCTTGGAAGGAATGAATTACTATATTGAGAGCCACCAAATTTTCCAGGGGATAAGTTTATCATAACGGTAATGTCTTCTGCGCCATCGCTACCCATTGGTGTCCATCCATCATCCACAAAACCATTAACAGCATCGTTGAAACCCCTGAGATCAATCAGAAAACATTAAGATATCAATCCTGATGATGGCCTATTCATGTTCAGGAGATAGTTACCGGCAGAGTCTTTGACTGAAAGTTCTTAAAACTGCAGGTTGCCGTCCTCCGCCGTACTGAACTTCTCCACTAGTCTCTTGAGCTATTTGTCTAACATGTCTTAAAGCCTGGAAAAGAACAAAACCAAACCTTAGAAACAGAAAGGTACTCCAATTACTTTGGTCTTTTTTCATACAAGTTTATTTGAACATACAGCAACAGTCATTTTCTGAGCAAGAATCTTTGAGGATTCATAGAGAGGCCTCAGGACTTCAGGAACACTCCAGGCCTAGCAAACCAGAAAACAGTTAAGAATATAAGACCCAAAGATTGAGTGCATTAGCAAAGATTGAGCACAAATGAGTTGCTTACATCCAAATCAACATGATCAACAATGTGGACAATGGAGCCACCACCATCACAAGGACGGATGAGAAACCCGCTTGATCGTATTTCCGCTCTCACAAAGCTTGAAGATGAAGGGCCAGTGGGACCACCAGTTGCAGAAGTAAGTGATCTTTCACAAACCTGAAAACAATGAAGGCAAAAAGGCACTACAACTTCACATCAAACAGCTCAAAGAGAGAAAGTAGAACACAAAAACAGCAGATCCAAAACTCACCACATAGCTTCCATCTTCCAAACTTGTACTATATCTCAGCGTCCAAAAGTCACGAGCTGCAGCTAACGTTGTTGGAGCATACATCTGAAAGATCAGCATAGCTTAGATAAGGCTAAAAGTAACAAACAACAACAAGATTTGAGTTTGACTAAGCCAGAACAGACCTGAGTGTATATAAGCTCAATAGTGCCACCATTACCAGCAGGTATAACACTCAGAGTATCAACGCATCGACAGTCACGGAACCAAGATGGACGATCTTTAAGGATTTCAGCAACCTACACATTTAAAAATCAAGACTTTTGTAACATCTTTCTCCTCGTCACAAAACAAACCACACTAAGAATGAAAGATATAACAGAACACTCACCTTCATGGGTTCTAAACTCACGAGGCCGCAAGCACGAGCTGCAATTCCGCTGCAGTTGCGCGAAACAGCTACAATGCCAATAGAATCCGGACCAGGCTATAACCATTAAACACATTCACATTATCAAAAAACAGTTTCCACCAAAAGAATCAGATTTTAAAACTTAAGATTAAAAGACAGTATTACCTTCATCCCAATCATCTGAACCCAGTCAACAGCAGTTCCTGTAGCCTTGGATAGGAACTCTGCTAGGGCCTCTTCCGCAATGGAGAGTAGACTAAGAAAAAGTTTGAAACCACTTAGTTTTCAAAACATGTCAAGTAAAATTTAATTAACAAACAGGCAAGAGCCATACCCAGCTGGGTTGCTAGCATCACGTTGCA
>KE152099.1:631053-644199 GCA_000411095.1 Aethionema arabicum | reverse complement strand
TATATATATATATATATATATATATATATACTAATCGGCATTGATACATTACTTTTCAGCTCAATCAAATCAGATTTATAATTCTGATATTTACTCTCTGACCTTAGTAATATATACTCCTTTTTAAAAAAAAATTATATAGTGTATATTTCGTTTTATAATTTTATTTTTAGTCACTAAAGAAAGGATTACATTGGAATTATGAAGCAATATTTTTCTTAACCAAATAAGTTATCGGAAGATCACATTAATATGGAAACGGTAACGATAAATTAATTTATAGTGTTCCATCAAATAAAACATGTTTATTAGTTTGAAGTAAAGTTGATTATAATTTGAAAATTCATTTCGGTAAATGTTATAAAAAAATAATAATTAAAATTTAAACACATTAAGAAAAAAAAATCAGTGTGTTTAGAATTTAACTATTTATTCAAATCATTTAACTTTCACAAAAAAAAAATCACAAAATGTAAATCAATTTCTAACACTAATACCCAAAATCTAAATCCAATATCACTAATTAATACACAGAAATGTAAAATAAATTTAGATGTAATCTAAAGTGGGACCCATAACACCAAATCAGAAACCAGAGGGCCAACAAATTATTACATATTTATATCGTTCTTTACATTTTCCCTTGAAAATAAACGTCTATTGATTTGACTCTGACATGATTAGATTTGTGACCAAATTAGTTCCTATTTTTTTTTGACTTATTGCAACTTCATACATTAAATGTATTTTATAAATTGTAAGTCAATTATGTAAAAATCCACACAAAACATTGTCGTTATACTCTCTAGGGTTGACCATAACCGGAATCAAATAACCAAACCGAATTTGAACCAAAAAAAGTTTAGAACCGAACATGAATCAACATAAAATATCTATTGGATATTAAATTTAGGGTCTATGGATATCGGGTAGTAGCCGGAACCGAACCGATATCCATTGAATATCCGAAAGTAACTATATTTTTTTTGGATTTATTTTTTGGTTTTTCATTTTTTTTTTGTTTTTCGGATATTTTTTCAGTTACTATTTTTTTGATTTTTTGGGTAATTTATAAATTTTTTCAGGACCCTAACCCGAATCTAAATAAACTGGAACTGAAACCAAACTAAAATTTTAAAAAAATCGAATAAATCCGATAGCTATAGAACCGAAGAGCCGATTAACCGAAAGTACCAAAACCAAAATCGAATGGGTATCCGGATGTCTAACTCAAATACTCTCATTTTGATTTATTTAATAAAGTATGATTTATCTATAATTTAAACTAAAACTAATTGTAAATTTCACATCAAATGTGTTAAACTCACGAGAGAGGATTAGATAAAGTGCAATAAGCCAACAACCCAAACTTGAACCAGAAGCTGTCTGAAAATCAAAGCAATGCTTTTAAGAAAAATCTTATTAAATTCAAATTATATTTTAATATTAATCAAATATTTTTTCTTAATTAAAAAATAAAGTCAGAAGAGAACAAAACATGACTTCACAAATATACATTGTCTGTAAATGAAATGATTATGCTTAGTGCTTAATAAAGTCACAAAACTATTAAACATTATTCTATTTTCTTCTAAAAAAGAAGCGCTAATTTCTTCCAAAAAAAGATTTTGAAAATTGCTCTACAAAAATCCAACCATTATTATAATTAAATAGGTCCTTTATATATAATCTTAACCAGCTTTATAAAATAGACTTCTAAGAGAAAAAAAAATCTGATTTATGTCAAAAGAAAGAGAAAAAAATTCTGATTATTTTTTTTTCCGAAACATTCTGATTATTTCCAAAACTAATTTGCCACTAATGCCATTTAACATATAAAATATAAAGAATCTTATATAATATCAAACCGTTAGTTTAGTGATTCGAGTCGGTCCATTAAATCAAAAGAGGTCACATTGCTTAAAGAGTACAACGTCATTTCGGAAACAACTGTGATTACAAGATAATTACCTATTAAATCAACAAAAGTCAAAAGAAAATAACAAAAAAATCATCTATTATCATATAAATGTTAAATTTATATCTCACGAAAAATGCAAAAAAAAAAAAAATCACCAAATATTAATATAATTCTTAATTTATAAAATATAGACAAATAAAATTCTAAAATATTTAAATACGTTAAGTTAGTATTCACGATGTTAATCAATTTTGATAAATTTTGGAATAAAATGAACAAAATTTCGATAAATTAGGAGCGACAAAATCGAAATCGATATATACAAAACAAATTCATGTGAGCTAGATTCACTGTAAAATATATATGTATTTGATCGTAAAATTTAATAGATTTAAACACTAGTTTATCACGTTTATAAAAATTGAAATTTGACTAGACCACATTTTATAAATTAATAATCAAGTTGATTATTACGATAAATAAACCACTAATTTAATGTTTAACTACGATTGTATAAAATATTTGTAGTCACTTTCTCAAAAATTTGACTTATCAAATGAACAAAATTGATTCCTTATTAACCATTTGACAAAAATTAAAAATAGCCGCAACCAAACCAAACCAAACCAAACCAAACCAAACCAAACCAAACCATACCAATTTAATTTCACAAAACATATAATCTTTTTAGTTCATATTAGCAAAAGAAGATGGTTTCAATACAAGTATAACTTCCTCTCTTTCCTTTGCTTAGTTTTTATTTCTAACATCTAAAAACAAAGTTTTTAAAACCTATCTGCTCCCAAGCAAGAAACCTATACAACAGTGTACACAATACTGTATCTATTACACTACCAACGCCAATGCTCTGAAACAGACAAGCAAAAACCACCCAAAAACATAAACTAAACTTTGTGTGTTTTGTGTACCTTTACTCAAGATCTACCACTAGGAGAACCAGCAGCAGCCATGGCTGATTTCTCAGATCTCAAGCTTGAGTGTGTTTCTGAAGTATTCTCATCTGAATTTGCTTCCTCTTGATGCTCTCCATTTTTCTTCACATTAAGAAATCTTCCACCACATCCTCTTGGTCGTCTCACAGCATGTAAATGCCGCGACTCGTGCATATAAGGCTGCAACATAAACACTTAAAGAGTTGTTCTTGTGATGAAATCTGCTTAAAACATAAGTAAATGTGGAAAAGAGTTTTGCCTTTCGTGATTTAATGACTCTGTTGCGTGATTCGAGTTTTGCTCTGGATTGTCTGCGTCTGAGGATTCCATGGTATTGTTTTGCATTGACGAAAACAGGTTCTTCTACTGCATCAGATGGTAATGGAACTCCTTGTTGTTGCATTCCTAATATCTACAAGAAAGTTGCAAACTTTATAAGAAACTTAGATGATTTTTTCGATATTTGGATTCCGACTAGAGTTTGTAATAGATCATACCCCAGGATATGGATGTGGAGGATATGGTTGTGTATCACATTGTGGTGCAAATATGCTTCTATAGTATGGATCTGGATAAGGGTAGAGTCCAAGTGCCTAAAATGTAACACAGATGAAAACATAAACTTTAGCATATAAAAGTTAAAAGCTTTACAATCCCTAAGGACCAATACTAATTCATTGCTTCTTAATCATGTTTAAGAAGTAATTAAAGTTCAAACAAATCGAATTACAGGAACTTAAAGGTGCTTATTACGGGGAATTAACCTGAAAACTCGAATCAACTCAAACAAAAGGCTAGATAAGTTTAAGCATAGTAAGTACTAAAGAAAGCTGTTTGCATCAATTAAGATAGATTATCACAGGAAGCAACACACAGATATCTTATAGCTTAAAGCAAGATGAGTCTAGTTCTGCAAAAAGGTTCAGATTTTGGTTGCTAAGATGAGAAATTACTAAGGATTGTGCACTGCCTCGTTGTGGAAGTGGCTCTGAAAAAACGAGGTTTTTATGGATAGATTCTGAACTTGGTCCTGAAGGAATTTGTGGTTGAGTTTGAGAATCTGGACGTTCTTGCTTCTCGTTACTTACAACGTTATCTGGGCCAAAACAAAGTAGCATCAAGAATCAAAAGAGGGGAAACACATAAACAGCAAGAAATTGAAGAAGATCAGGAAATAGAAACTAAACCAGAGAGCTCGTGAATTGAAGAAGTCATGATTCATGAGCCTGTAGTAGAAGAAACAGCACAAAAGCTCAGTAATCGAGTAATCAAATACACTCAGAATCACTAATACTGTCAAGCTACTACTCTACGAGATTCTCCATCGTTTTCTGAGAAATCTAAGGTGAAAATAGTGAATACAATCAGAACCCAACATTTTAAATCCAAAACCCAGAACATAAACCAAGAAACAAGAATCAATTTTATAACCTTTAATTTCACATCTCGACTTACACAAACAGAAGCATTTTTCCAAGTTCAAGGTCACAAAGGGACCATAAAACCTAAAAAATTCAAAATTTAAGTGGGAAAATCGAACGGAAATATTACCTGAATCTTTTTATATAAGAATGAAGGTGATCAATCTCAAGATCTATACTCAAAAATCGATAAAGGTGTCCTTCTTTTTTGTTCTTGGAGAAATAGACGAATTGAGGAACAAAGGCCCTAGACGCTAGACCCAAGGGGCCAAGGAGTGTCGTTTTCTTCACTCACACTTCATGCCGTTCTTGTTAAATATTCAAAAACATCGTGTCGTTTTTTCGCTGACGAGGCATGGGTGGGCCCACTCTCACTGGTTGGAGTAGGACAAGTGGACGACGGAGAAGAGAGTCATCCAGATGGTTGGTAAGTAGATTACGGGCAGATCTCAATTGCTGCCCGTACAAATTCAAGTCCACGAGTTACGGCTGACCCCACTTCTGCCCGTTATGAGTCATCGAGAGAAAGAGAGAAAGTGTCCGCGTACAAAGCGAAGATTCCGGTTTGATTCGGATTATGTTCCAATTTCAGAGACATCGAATTTAAAACCAGGTTTTGTATCCGGTTAGGGATTTGAGATTGGTTTGACTCGGTTTAGAAAAAAAGAGAGTAAATCCCTACTTTATAAACCGGTGATTAGGCCATCCACAATCATTTAAAAAAACTGGTAATTATTTAAAAAAAAAAATTTTGTTGTTCACTAAAATGTTGGAACTAGTGATTTTTTTTTTTTTAAATAATTAGAGACTTATTGAATGGGTTTCTATTGTGGATGCTCTTAGAAATCTCTTATTTCTTTTTTACCAAAGTGAAGCCAATAAAAAAAAAAACAAAGTGAAGCCAATATGTTTTAAGGTTTGGTACGATTATGCGAAAATAAAGATTAAATTGATATTTGGTTCACTTCTCAAGTCATCACGAAATGATGGATTAATACCAAAATTAAACAGTATATTTTTTTTTCCCGAATTAAACAGTATATATAATTATATGGATTGAATTTATAAGGGATTAAATAGTTTTTGTGTTTTTATTTATTTATTTATAGTTTTTCTATATATACAATCACATTACATTGTATATTGTATAATTATTTGACTTACCCATTAATATAATCTTTTTTTCTTCTTTAAATTCTAACAGAGTTGACCCAATGTTGACATGCTACCTAATTCTACACAAACATACATTATACATATATATATATAATAATATATATATATGTGTGGAAATAAACGGGCTCGTGAAAATTTTAATATATATGATATGAATTTATGGGTACCAATAATGTTACGTTAGAATAAAGCCAAAAGCACATATTACACACATATAATGCATACAAAAAATGAAAAGTTTTAATGCATACAAAAATGAAAAGTTTTAATGCACAAAAAAAAAGAAAAGATATTAAAAAAACAAAAACACATTTTTGTATGTATTTACTAAATATATTTGGTACGCATAAAAAAGACAAATTTAGTGGGGGGTATTATGGTAAATTCATGGTAGAGCGGTGCTGGAAGCTGATGTTCTTGACTCTCCCGCTCCGTCCAGCTACTTTTCTCGTCATTTCACTTTCCATCGTCTGTACCAGCGTCCTCAGAAACCCTAATAACTTTGGAGTAGGACCCACTCTCTGAACTCGAGGCCGGCTTCGAAGTTGTCTTTCAGCTTTCTGGTTGTCACCAAGGTTCTGAAGGAATTTTCCTTCGCTTTATCCAGAATAAATTCAGCTTCATTCGTAGGTAACTTGCTTGCCCCTTTTTTGGTTACTGGCGTTTGAATTTTTGTAAAGTTTTCTTGCTTGATAGGGTTTTAATCTCAATTCCTAATATGGGGTTGCTTCTATTGAAGAGAAACTTTCTCTTTTCGTATCATTCTTCTGTTTTGGTTTTGCTTTTTCTGCAATTATATTTGTGTTGAGTTTATTGGGTTTATGCGTTGTAGAAAACTAATAGTGCCAGTGACCAGAAATTGAACTAGCTTTCGTCTGTGTAGCTCCGTTTCTTGTGGAATTAGTCTAGATTAAACCCAGGATTTTGATAGCATTTGGTTTTTTAATGAAATTAAGTAAAGAAAACAGCGAATTCCATGTTTTGATGTGGTTTAATGTAGGAATCATAGTAAATGAAATTGTTCTTTTGTTTCCCATAGGGATATTGTGCAGAAAGAGTGGTGAAATATATTATTTAATTCTATGGAGGAGGAGGTTTTGATGGCTGAGAATGGTAGTTTAGAGTTTCATGATGAAGAATTAGTCCAAATCAATGGTGTTTTGAAAGAGAATGAGAATCCAGATGTTGATATTCTTGAGGATTTAGACGCATACTGGAACGAGTTAAATGATCGGTTGACTATCTCACGAGTCGTGAGTGACTCAATTGTAAGGGGAATGGTAACTGCAATAGAGTCAGAAGCAGCTGAGATGATAGCTCAGAAAGACTTGGAGTTATCAAGAATGAAGGAAACATTGCTTCTGTACCATGTAGGATCTGAAGAAAATGAAGCCGCGGAAACCTCTTTGATGCATAATAAGATGGATTTTGGCAATACAGATGTGTTTCTAGAGCATGGAAGGACTAAAGAATCTCGAAGTAGTCTTAAAACCGAAGCGAGAAAACAGTTAGTGATGCTGGTTCAAGAACTCACCAATTTGAGAAGACATATTCACACCAATGGAGTGAATACGTTGGGGTTAGGCAGTAATTCAATGGAAAATGGGTCCAAAACTGTAGATAAAATGCTTGATTCCTTAAAGAGTACTCTAGAAACTGTGTTAAAGAGGAAAAATGAAACCGAACCCCCTTCCTCGTGGCAGCAGGAGCATGAGTTTAAAACAGAAATCGAGTCTGTGGTGTTGACTAGTTTTGTTAGGAGTCTTAAGGATGAGTATGGACAGAAATTGCGGAAGCAAGAAGCTGAATTCGGTGATGATCGTAGAAGTTTATTATGTGAAAAGATCAAAGAGATTACTAGTCTGCGCCAGGAATTGATGTTCATTAGTAAAACACTTTCGGATCATGAAAACGGGGAAATAGATGCAGGGACAATAGGAAACAGGAAAAAAACGGAGTCATTGCATCGCAAGATATCAGGAAGTCTTAGTTTTGATACCAATGGTAAGAAGCATGAAGAGTGCTTTGTTGGGTCAGTGCCTGAGAATATTGAAGCTTTAAACCACTTATCACGCGACGATTTGATCAACCACTTCAACACCGTGATCAATAAAATGAAAAGAGACCATGATTATGAAGTACAAGGGATGACAGAACAGTACTTTACACTTAAGAGAGAGTACTTAAATTTAAAAGAAAGGGGTTCGTTGTCTCATGTGAAGAAGGATAAGGAGCTTGTTGCTCTGAAAATGAAGATTCCAATGTTTATCTCAAAATTGGATAAGATCTTAATAGAGGATGAAAAATTGGTATCTGAAGGAAAAAACAATACTGATTTCAAGAGCCAATTAGATTCTCTTCTTTTGGAAAATCGTAAACTGAATGATTCTCTGTTAGATGCTACTGAGAAGATGCAACAGCTTTCTCAGATTGAGGCAAATCATCAAAAGCTGATCCAAAAACTGGAATCAGAAGTTGAGGATTCACATGTGGGAGCTATAATCTCTGAAGATGTTTACCGTTGTGTTGTAATGGAGTTTGTGGGTCAGGCTAAAAGTGCAAAACAGAAGACAGATTTGGAACTTAGTGAGATGAGAGAAGCTTATGAGTTGAAAGAATCCTGTAAAAGCAGGGATGATCTTGAAGACTTTTGTGTTGAATCCTTGACTGAAGAGTGTTGTGTGGTTATATACAAAGAAATCTTAAAGGAAGCTGATAAGAAAATTGAAGAGATGAACATCCACGTGTCAGAACAAGAAAGAGCTCTGAGATCAGAGGTGCTTGAGAAGGAAACACTAAAGAAAGACATTGATTTGCTGAATTGTCTTGTTAAGGAGAAGGAGGATTTAGTCCACACACTTGAGAAGAATTTGGCTAAAGAGACAGAGAAATTTAAGTTAGTCTCTAAACAGAATAACGATCTGCAGTGTCAAATTGATCAGCAAAAAACAGAAATTCAGGAGAAAAATGAAGCATTACGAGTTCTTTCATCACAAGAGCAAGAGAAAGTAAAAGATTATGAGAAGAAGATACATGATTTGAGACAAGAGTTAGCAGTAGCAAGAGAAGATCTAAAGAAAACCAAAGACGAGAAAAAGACAACTGAAGAGAAGTTAACAGCGACAAAAGCAGCGGAAGAGAAACTTAAGAAACAGCTTTTGTCTCTAGATACAGTTCCTTCTAAACTGATCAAAGGCTTTGACATGCTGGAGAGTTTGGTAGCAGAAAAGACGCAAAAAACAAAC
Source organism: Aethionema arabicum (assembly GCA_000411095.1). Classification (NCBI taxonomy): domain Eukaryota; kingdom Viridiplantae; phylum Streptophyta; class Magnoliopsida; order Brassicales; family Brassicaceae; genus Aethionema; species Aethionema arabicum. The sequence goes on along the minus strand of KE152099.1, from coordinate 635,483 downwards.
TCTAGGTACTATCTTTATTCGCTTTAGTTACCTTTTAGACCTGATTCAATAGCATGAGAAATTCTTGGCTTTTTAGGTTGAAAGACTTGGAGAATCAATTTAGTGTTCTTTCACATCAAATGTATGAAGTTAAGGAAAAAGCAATGACTTACAAGCAGCGTTTGGAGAAAAAGTGTTGTGATCTCAAAAAAGCTGAGGCTGAGGTGAGACTTGATTGCTCTTATCTTCAAAGCTACATGAAGCTGATACTAAAACATGTTCTTTATGTGGTTGAATCATAGGTTGATGTTCTTGGAGATGAGGTTGAATCTTTCTTGGATCTTCTGGAGAAGATATATATAGCTCTCGATCACTACTCCCCAATTCTAAAGCATTACCCTGGCGTAAGAACTCTATACATCTCTTGCATTTGAGATTAACAATAAGTGTGTACTGATAATTGTTTTGTCGAATCTCTGTGATTTTCGCAGATCATTGAGATCTTGAAACTTGTACGAAGAGAACTTAGCGGAGAAACAAAGAGAAACGGCAACCAACTCTAAAAAAAGACTGGTCACATCTCTTTCTTATATCTCTTATTTGTTGTACAGAGCTTCCAGGCTTGTTTTACGTTGTTAATGTTAGTTTCAGTAGATACAGCTTAGGTTTGAGCTATGAATGTCACAAACAGTTTATTGAATGAATCATATAGTGAAAAGGTTTTGATTGATCTCGAGATGTCTCGTTCTCTAAACAGATTTGGATTCATCCTCAATGAAATAACAGCTTAGAACTAGATAGATGAGGTAACAACACTTGGAAATCTGATCAGACAAGGCCATTTTGTGTATTGATGTACAAATGGATAACAGTAAACTATGAATGATCAAGTTTGTGTTTGAGCCAACAATTTCAATACAACGAGGTTACCTGTACTTGATGTTCATTTTCTGTTATCTCGTGAGGAAGTTCATGGCTAACAAAGCTGCCCCTACCGCTGGTTCCACCTGCAGGTATACACATAAAGTTTTTTGTAATCCAGATACTGGTATGATCTGCTAGCTTGTAGATATAGCAATTGACTGAAACCTAACCTTTGGTCTGATTGTGTAAGCTCCAGGGAAGTGTTGGTTAATGCGTTTTGTAACTTCTTTTCCTAGGTCCCATACTCGGTTAACGCTAAGGACACCGCCTACCAATACAACCGGAAAAGTAGCAGTACCATCTGCAGCAAGAGAGCCTGACACAGTCAGGAATCTATAAGCTTAACCAGGTACGACAAGAAACTAAGTGAAATCACCTTCACCACACAAACCAAGTCTCTGAACAACAGCTTTCACACTTTGAGTTAAATCTTCAGCTGCATCAACCAAGATCTTATTAGCAATTTCGTCACCAGATTCTGCACAAGAGATTACTTCAGGAACAAGAGCAGCTATTCGTGCCCACGATGGATCTGCATAAGTCCACCTACATCAAAGAAGAATAGCTTTCATGTGGTTTAAGTATACGCCATATGCTAAAACCTTATCCTTAGTTTGAAACGAAACATACCCAATAAGTTCATCTGGAGAAGAAAGTCCAAGTGCTTGCAGAATGGTACTTGTAAGCATAGTCTGCGGTCCACGACCATCATGAGCTTTTATCACTGCTGTGAGTGCCTGTGCAGCAATTCCATAGCCACTGTAAATCGCCACAAACCAATGAGAAAACTGTGGACTTAAGAAGATGCAGGAGAGAAACGATGATCTGAAGTGTATATATACCTTCCCCAATCACCTAGAATTGGTCCAGCACCAGAAGCTCTAGCTTCCTTACCATTTTCATCAAAACCATAAGCTATACAGCCTGTACCAGCAATAAGAACACATCCATGGAGTTTTCCCATGGTTCCACTAGCTAAAGCTGCTATGGCATCATTCTGAACATATACTTCAACTTCACTAGGAAACATGTCCCTGAGAATGTTATAAAGAAGGTAGAATTGAGTAATTAGGAATATTTTCCATAAAGCAATCTCTCATCTTAAAACAGACCTTATCCAATTTACTACTCTTTCTTGGTCTGAAGGATGATTTACACCTGAAACACCTAAACAAACACCACGAACAGCTGATTTATCTGAACCTGATTCTTCAAGTACCTCTGAAATAACATTCTCTAGTGATTCCCTTGCTGCACTCTCTGCATATACAACAGGAAAGGCAACTTAAACACCAGAAATCTCCAAATTTCCGTAACTATAACCAAAGATTGTAATCTAGAAGCGAAAGTTGATACATATTCAGCCACATTTCACATCAAAATCAGTAGATGAATCTCCAATTCCATACAAATCCACAAAAGTATAGAATCAGAGAAGCTTAAGAGATATCCAAATTCAGGAGAAGATAAGAGAGAACCTCCTACGCTATTGTGATTGGTGCAACCGGCGACAGCTCTGCCGAGGATTGGAAGAGGCTCCGGTAAGCGATCGCCAAAGGGGAAAAAGGGAATGCATACACATACAGTAGAGGTTGTGCCACCGTCAAGTCCTAAAACGACGCCGTTTTGGTGAATCTCGCCGTTGTTTTGGATGGATTTTCCCTCCGGTGAATCTTCTCCACAAGTCTCCGGTTTGGATAGGTCTCCATTGCTATGATGATGATTCCTCATTCAGCAATAAGAAAACAGAAGCGGCGAGATCGATAATTGTCTCCCAATTCGTTGTCAAACTCTTTCAATTTCACCTACCCAGATGAGATTAAAGGTCGATGAAGCAAAGGGTCGCCAAAATTTGAGACAAGGTAATGAAAAATTAATGCTTTTGGATCGATGATTAGGAAAATGATCAATCCTCCGGTTTTGACATTTGAATGATTTATTTCTTTTTGGGATTTACGACAAAAACGTGTGTTTAATAAAAACTAAGAAAATAAAACATTTTTTAGGGATTTTTTTTTAATTTTATCTGTGGGCAAAAAAATATGAATATTATCAACTTAAATTTTAATGAGCTCAATCATATTTCAACAAAAAAAACAACAACAATGAAGTCATTCATATGCCGAGTTAAGAAAAAATAAAAAATTAATAATGAAGTACTCATTCATATAAAATACTTTTTTACTTTTGTTTTTTTTTTGGTAACGAACTTTTGTTTTTTATAAAGGATTATTATCATTAATATTCTCGGAGCTATCTGTTTTAAAAATTTCGAAATATATTTAATTTAATTCAATAACAAAGTGAAATTTCCATCTACCAACCAAATTAGATGAAAAATCGTAAAATATTGCAAGTTTAACATTTTTCGTTTTTTTTTTGTTTTTTCTCCACATTTTTCGTCTTAAAGATTGGACCCCTTAATTGTTCACAATTATAAATTTTAATTTGGATTCTACCAAAAAAGTTGTACAAATATTCTTTGTAGTCTTTCTTAAATTTCATAATAAGAACACTTGAATTTATTAAATCAAATTATTCATATATTTTATACAATAAAGTAGAATACTTTTGTTTCAGCAGATACCACCAATGTGGAACTGACACGTGTCAAAACTTTCAAATATTACATAATAATCATATCTAAATACCATAATCATAAAAAAAAACTAATAGTAGTTATCTATCTATAAATAATAGATAATCATATATAAATTTGATATTTATATTAAATTTTGATATTTATCTTATAATCAAATTAATATGTAAATAATTATTTTTAGAACTTTGTTTATATTTAAAATTAATATTTACATCAAATAAATTAAATTAATATCTCGCGCATCCCGCGAGCTTTACCTAGTATATATATATATATTAATATATATATATTTAGTCTATTAACAATCTATAGGGAAAAAAATTAGAAAACTTCTATAATATAGTAATAAACTAGTTTACGTAAACTAAAAACAATACATGATAATATTATACTTGTTCATATTTTATTTAATTCATATATTTATAATTTAGAATACTGTTTAAACCGCCGTAAACAAAAAATACATTTTCTTCATTGAAAAAAAAAACAAATCTCTTAGTTTTTTTTTGGTTCAAAAACCTAAAAATTGTGGAGGTCGGTTTAGATTTAACTCGGTTTAGTTTAAATAAAAATAATTGGGTTAAGTTCTTGGGAATTAAGGCATCGTCGTCCCGACAGAAGCGGTTGCAGAAGTGTTGTTGGCATAATTGAAAGCATGACTTGTGTTAAGTATCTATATGACTATGTGTACACACGTGTGACACGTGTCTTGCTCAGCTTCGTCTGCACCGCTCCCACACTTTTGCTTATATTTTGATGTATGAGCCAAATCTTGTAGGCAATGCATTACTCATAATTTGGCACCACTAAATACTAATGGAGGAAAAAACTAAGGTAGTAATTAAGCTTCTTTTGTTTTTAATTACCTTATTAATCTGTAACCAAACCTTAAGTATCTGTTGATATATAACAACTGCAGAACTCA
>KE152099.1:618312-629745 GCA_000411095.1 Aethionema arabicum | reverse complement strand
GGGTTTAGGGTTTAGGGTTTAGGGTTTAGGGTTTAGGGTTTAGGGTTTAGGGTTTAGGGTTTAGGGTTTAGGATTTAGGGTTTAGGGTTTAGGGTTTTAGGGTTTAGGGTTTATATATTTAATTTAAATAAAATTAGATTACATTTACATATTTTAAAATGTTTTTCGAAAAACAAGTTATGCGTTTTTTTATAAATAAAAAATTTAGGAATATTTTTTAAAAATTTGATGGAATGTTGAAAAATAAAGTTATAGCCTTTAATGTTACTTATTTTAAAATCCGATTTTTTTTTGTCGATTCGTGTGGTGGGTTATTTTTCTTCAATTGACCCCCTTTCTTTTTATATAAAACTCTTCTTTTCATTTTTGAAGCCTGATTTCTGGAGAGACACAAAGAAAGCAATAAAAAGAGCATATAAATCCACAGACAATCACATTCTACATAATGTAGTCGGTCCAAGAGGTGGTTCAACGGCTGTAACAGCTATAGTCATAGATGGGACAAAACTAGTAGTAGCTAATGTTGGTGATTCAAGAGCAATATTGTGTAATAACAAAGGTGAAGTTAAACAAGTAACTATTGATCATGAACCTGAGAAAGAAAGAGAAGTTGTCGAAAGCAAAGGAGGTTACGTGTCGAAAAAGGTAGGGAATGTAGCGAGAGTAGATGGAGAGTTAGCGATGTCACGTGCGTTTGGAGATGGACGATTGAAAGAGCATATAAGTGTGAAACCAGATATAAAAATGGTGGAAATTGGAGATGATGTTGAGTTCTTGATCTTGGCTAGTGATGGACTTTGGAAGGTAATTATATGTTTATTTATTTATTTATTTTTATATAAAACAAGATTTGAAGAGTGTGTGTATATATATATATGTATATATATATATATATATATATATGCAAAAACGGTAAAATATATATTTAAGTTTTCACAAAATGGTTTTTTAGATTCTGAAAATTTAAATGGTTTATTTTGATTACCGTGGTTTTTAAACCTTAAACTTTGATAAATAGATTTTTAAACCAAAAAATTAAATTTAAATTTGGATTGTGGATATATATAAATATATATAAAAAATCGGACAAAAAATATATGTAGACGACGTTGTTAATGCAAAATATTATTTAGCAATAGCTAAAAGGAAAAAAAAATTATAGGATAATTTACTAATATACACAAATTCATTAGTGTATACTAAAAAAGATTTTAGTCTCAAGGATTTGTGTATTTTCAAATATATAAATGAAAAGGTGTATTTTTTGCAAATCATTTTTACATAACTCTTTTTAAAGTTAAGAATTTTATAATAAATCTGTAAATTTCAGAGTTTATTTTGTCATTTTTCATATATAAATATAAGATGGTTGTGTTGTGTGTTAGGTGATGAGTAATGAAGAGGTAAGGGATGAAATAGAGGAGAAGAAGGCAGATGAAGTGGCAAAAGCGTTGATAAGTGAAGCTTTAGAAAGAGGGAGCAAAGATGATATTTCTTGTGTTGTTGTTTCCTTCCACTAGTTTTATTTTATATATTCACTAGATGTTTTTTTTTGTTGGTTATGTTTTGTTTGTTTTTGTTGATTTAGGGACGATTACTAATGAATAATATTTATATTTTATTTAGGTGTTAATTGGCGGATTAATTCTTGGAGTATAAATTTAACGTTGTACTTTATGGTTAAAATATGGTGTGATTATCTAAGACTTAAATCCTTCATTAATTACGATCCTGCAGAATCAATATTTATTTTATAATTTCTTCGGTTATAATAGTTAAACAATTTACTTCTTCTTTGTTGTTAGGGATGTCAATTCAGGCTAAAGCCCGCGGGCTAGTCCGGTCCGATCTTGAAAATACGCGGGTTCGAGCTTTGATATTTGAGGCAAAAAAAATGGGTCGGACCGGGTCGGACTCAAATATTCGCGGGCTTTCCGGGCTTCGGGCCGGGCTAGCCTGCGGGCTTTCCATCTTCTATTAAAACATTGACTNATTTATATTGTTTTTATTTGTAAGTTCAGAAAACCCGAAAAAAAACCCGAAAAGCCCTGAAGCCCTGTCCGGACCGGACCGGACTTCAAAATATAAGCCCGAAAAAAACGGGCCGGACCGGGCTCGGGCTCAAATATGTCTGGGCTTCTTGGGCTTCGGGCCGGGTCGGGCCAGGCTAGCCTGATTGACATCCCTATTTGTTGTTATTAATAATCACACAATATATAGCATCAAGTTTAATATATTCCGTCCGTTTTGTAATATAAAGTTTTTTTTTTTTAATTATTGGACGTATATTAATAAATTTTATAACATGATTTTTAATTCTAATCATTTAATATTTTGTATTTCCTCTTTCGTTTTTCTTTGATTAATTATAAGGATAATTTTATCAAAACAATATAACAAATACATAGAAAACATAAAACATTTAATAACATGAAACAAAAGTTGAGAAAAAAAAACATGAAACAAAAATTAATTTTTAAAACACCCTATAAAATTTTTCATATGCATATAATGTGTATCCGTTACCTAGTTATAAATTCTTTTGGTCAAATTCATTAATTAAATTACAAAAGTAAATGAAACATGTTATAGTGCTATACCGTTAAAAGAAAATAATAAAAAGGAAAATGGAGGAAAAAAGTAAAAAAAAAATATTTTCTTAAATAGTGTGCTTAATTATGTCATACATTTTAAATCATTCAAGTTTAAGATTAATACAGAAAATTGCTCATATCTTTTATTGATTAGTTTTAAAATATTCCTAACTTCGATTAAAGTAAAAAATAAAAAAAGAATTATACATTCTAAAACAGTTACATTTTTCCAATATTTAGAATGTATATAAATTTGTAGGGTTCTTTGTTAAAATCCATCAATTAAACTTGTAAAAGAAATGGCAGTATCAAAGCTTCAACTCAGTGTAGTTCTTTTGTTCATTGTCTGCATTTTTATGACTGCTGAGTCCACAAGTAAACACACTTTCTCTTAATACTTCATATTCTAAAAAAAACTTTGTTCGTTTGCGCGTTGTTGAGTTCAGTGAGAATGATGGATAAAATTGTTTGTCATTGGCAGAGCCAAGAAAAAAACTCAGGGTGTCATAACAATTTTTTATTATTAAAATAATTGTATAAATTTTATTTAAAAAATTTTACGGGTCAATTTTTTTTACATGGGTCAATTTAAAAAATCGAATAAAATTAACGTTCTAAACTTTTTGTCACGTGTATCAATTGACCACCCTACCCTAAACCTCCCTCCGCCACTGTTGTTCGTTTAGTTGCAAACGACGAAATGTTGTGGTTTAATTACATGTCGCTCGTTCGGCGATGAATTTCAGCACGAGCGATTTAAAATTCAAATCGTTGAAAAAATTAACGTTTAATTTTTAATCGCTAAAATTTGTCGTAAACAACGTATTTTGACGATAGATCTCAGCAATGTAGCTACATGTCTCTTGGTTTAGACGGCAAAACAAACATAAATTTTCGTCGTTCCTTTGTCTTTGAGATGCGCAAACGAACATAGCAAAAAAATATTATTATTTAATATATATAGCATTATTAATATTAATTTTTTGAAAATGATAGCAATGAGAATTGAGGGTGGTGATGTGCCGTCAAGTGATTGCTATTGGGCAGGACCTTGCCGTACGAAAGAGGATTGCAACCACAGATGTGAGAAGACAGGACCACCTCCACACAATGGTGCCTTATGTGTTCCTGGAAGTTCAAGAGCTCTTGAATGTTGTTGTCTTTAGATCTTTATTTTTATATTTTATATCTATCTAATCTATCTATCAGTTTTGTTTATCCTAGTTACTGGTTTTTTTTTCTGAAAAAAATCATCGATAATGTTTTTTTACTTATTTACGTTTTTATTTAAGTGAAATGAAAAAGAAAAAAAATAGTTTTTTAATAAATTTTATGTATGGTTTTCTATATATTCATATAAACATTTATATACTTTTTTCAGAAATGGTTAAAATTTAGGTCAGATTTGTTTCTATAATTTTATTTACCTCAGAATAAAAAAATGTTCTAATTTTTTATAAACAGGGATAACGAAAAAAAAAATATTTTGGTCATATAAAAAATTGTTTCTACTTTTTTTTCTCTAAACAAGACGGGTTCATTAGTATAAAAACTTTCCGCTGTTTCTTAGATTCGAACTTGAATATTTTTGGAAAATTAGAGCTAAGGAGTTACAATGGCCCACAAAATTGTATTCTATTTACAAAATCGGTTTGGTTATTATAATTAAAAAAATTTATAGTAATTTGTTATTATTATGTATCGTTCGGTATATGACAACAAGTATCAATTTCAATATTTACTTAATAAGTTTTAAATTTTGATTATTGAGAGAATTTGTTAAATGCACTTTGGAAGAAGTATTTTAGGTATATACACATTTGTGGTTTATTTTTTTGTTTTATACGCTTGCTTATAACATCTTATAACATCTTATAACATCGTATAACATCTTATATCAGTAAATAATAAGTATAATATCTCATAAATTTTGTTATAAGAAAGTATATGATACCTTATAACATCTTATAACACAAATTAGATGTATAAAACAAAAATATGGTGTGTGAAAGTATAATTCACACAAATTCCCTTGATTATTTTATTAATTTCATATGCATAATATAATGTGTATCCATTACCTAGTTATAAATCGTTTTGACAAATTCATTAATTAAATTACATTTCCTATAAATGAAATATATTACAGTGCTATATCGCTATACGGTTCATACAAAATAATAAAAAAAAGGAGGAAAATAAGAAAATAAAACATTCTTAGCTAATGTGTTTAATTTTAAATCATTCAAGTTTAATATTAATGCAGAAAATTACTCATATATCTATAATTGATTAATTTTAACATATTCTTATATAGTGTGTTTAATTATGTCATAAATTTTAAATCATTCAAATTTAAGATTAATACAGAAAATTACCCACGTCTTTTTTTTTCTTCCAAAACTACTCATATAAATAATTTATCAGTTTTAAAATATTCTTAACTTAAATTAAAATAAATAAAAAAAGAAATATATATTCTGAAATGGTTAAATTTTTCCAAATTTGTCAATATTTACAATATTTGGAATGTATATAAATTTGTAGAGTTTTATGTTGAAATCCATCAATTAAACTTAAAAAAGAAATGACAATATCAAAGCTTCAACTTAGTGTAGTTCTTTTGTTCATTGTCTGCATTTTCATGACTGCTGCTGAGTCCACAAGTAATCACATTACTTTATTCTACATATTCTAACGAAATATGTGGTCAAATGACCCCAATTTATCCCGTTTTGGTATCAAAACACTAAATTTTTTAATTTAGTTTTTTGAATCTCAATTTTTTTCGATTTGGTTTTTTAATCTCTCCGTCAATGAACCGTTAATTTTGACGAAAATTTATCATTTATCAAAACGTTGTTTTTAACTAAATCGTTGAAAAAAACAGTTTTGTAATCTTAAGTCGTGACTCTACGCAAAAATCGTCCACTTTCTCTTTTTTTCTTCTCGAAAATCAAACGTTCTTATAACCAAAATTTTTCTTCTATCTCTTTTTCTTTGCTACTCAAACCAATGGTTTCGAATATCGAATTTTTAATTTCATAAAAATTAATTAATGACAAAAAAGTTCAAAAAATCAAATTGAAAAATGTTGGAATTTAAAAACTAAATTAAAAAATTGAAAATTTCAAACTAAAACGGTATAGATTGGATCAGTTCAGCACAATCTCTATTTTAACAAAACATTTTTTAATTATTATTGTTATTATTAATATTAATATTAATATTTGTTATTTATAAATGATAGGAACTAGAAACGATGGTGGTGATGTGCCAACAACTGATTGCCATTGGGCAGGACCTTGCCGTATGAAAGAGGATTGTTACGACAAGTGTGAGAAGATGGGACCACCTCCACATAACGGTGCCTTATGTGTTCCTGGAACTTCAAGAACTCTTCAATGTTGTTGTCTTTAAATCTTTCTTCTTTTTATTTTATATCTATCTATCAATTTTGTTCATCATAGTTAATGTTCTTTCTTTTTTCTGAAAAAAAGTAATCAACAATGTTTTCTGGGTTTCAAAAAGTCCAACCATTCAGATTTTATATTTACTTTGGTTCGTTTTAAATTTTTCAGATTTAAAAAAAAATCGGATCATTCACTTCTTAAAGTTCGGTTCGGATCAGTTCGGATATCGGATCAAATTGAAAGCATAATCAAACAAAAACAAATAAATAATCAAACAAACAAATAGAAATTATGTTTATGATCGTTTGGACCTTACTTTTTTATATATTATTTTTTTAATCCACATATTATTATTTTAGTTATAATTAATAATTATTTTTATTTTAAATATAATCAAATTTTTTGGATTATCGAGATTTTTCGGATTTAAACCGAAACTCAAACTAAAAAAGAAATAAAACTATTCGAATTTTATAAATTTTTAGATCAAATTCAGTTCGGATTAATTCAAATCAAATAAAATACTCAACCCTAACTACTCCATGTGATGTTCTTTCTGAGTTAGCTATGGATTCGTGACTTCGATTCCTTTACAATTTCTGGATTCATTACTGCTTCAAAAAAAGTTTTTTTTTTATAATATTATGTTTAAAACAAAAAGATATAAGTTTTATCGTAGACTACTAATAAATATGTTCTGAATCGAATTACATTTTACTACAAAAATGCGATCTTTTACCCTAAAAATCACAAGGATTCAGGACTTGTTGAAGGTCTGATTTTGGAAGGCATTTTCATGAGTTTCTCTCTGCTTTCCATGTTGGTTTTAAACGAGTGCTTAGGTGTTATTGACATCTTGTTCATGGCGTAATCAATATCACCATCTTCTTCACCTTCGTTTTTCAAAACCCTTTCCATGGTAGTGTCACCGTCTTCATCGCTGTCATCATCGCCGTTAACAATCACCTCATCACAACATTCGTCGTCTTCTTCCTCATCGTATGTTGCTCTCACCATTGACCAGTAGATGAAGTTGTGGGAGATAAAGCTTCAAGATTTCCACAAAACAAAAATGTTGGTAAAGTGTAAACAAAAAGCAATCAACCACCATTAAAACCTCCCAACTTTTAAAACGGTTTAGTGTAAAAAAGCTTCTAACTTTAAAAACGGGTTTTTAGACCCACCTTAATAACCAAAAGTTTTAAACCGAAATTTCAAATTTAATTTGGAAATTATAGTATAACTAAGTCCAAAGTTTGTGGTTTGTGGAAATTATGTTTAAAGTTTAACTTTAATTTTAAATTTTAGTAGGATTTTAAAAACCCCGGTTATCAAAGTTTAGGGTCTAAAAACCATTTTTAAAATTGGAGAAATTTTTTCACCAAATCGGCAAAGTTCAGTGTCTATTTCACAATTTTCTCCTCTGAAGAATTAAGAAGAAAGAATAATGCTTTATTTCAAAATGAGCAGTGATCAATGGAAGAGTTAGTAGTGAACCTGTTGGAGATTTTGAGCAAACATGGGTCAAAGGGGAAGAATGTATCAAGTCTCTCACAACCTCCGAAAGCTCGTGAAAGATCAGATTCAAGATCATCACAAATTAAGGAATCTGAGGTGATGAACAGACCACCTGCTTTAGCTTGTCTAAGAAACTCCGCAACTACAGATGGAAGGCATACCTATACACACACACAAAAGAATTGGTGCAAACTTTTAATCATTTGGTACTTTGGAAGAGTTCATATAACAGTTGAGCTATCTGAAAAATCAATGGGCTCGAAGCAACTAACCATCAATGGGTTTAGTTTGTGCGTCAAAATTGACTCCAAAGGTGTAATCTGCGAACGAAAGCGTGGAACATCGAGAATGGTTCTCATCCGGAAGCATAGCACATACATGATTGCCTGTGGTCACATAACAGAATCAAAGGCTGGTTAAGAAATTTGTAAACATGTTGTGGTATGACTCTATGAAACTATAAAGTAAGGTCAAGAAATTTGTTGGAAGGAAGCTTTAGGGATTAAAAGCTATATATACCTGGCATCCAGCGTAGAAGAGCTTGTGTGCTTTAGGGCTAACATCATCATGGCAAGTTTTGCAGTAATCCGCACATTCATCTACCAGCCTGAAATTTTCAGGTACAATAGAACCAATGTTACAACAAAAATTGAAGCTTCGATAAGATCAAACGATTATGACTAATGGAACGAGTTTTAGCAATCTCTTTAAACCTTTTCAACGTGCTAGCAACAAAAGAAGCAGGCAAGAATTTTGCACGAGCCAAGTAGCTAGCTAGATACGCCACTGCACTAATCCTGTTTAAAAAAAGGAGAAAATTCTAGTTATGATTAGAAAAATATTCAGAGCATATAATGCAGAGATTCTTGATCATGACAAGAATGAAACTCACCTAGTAAGTTGAGGCTTATTGCTGGAGAGAAAGATGTCTACCAGCTTACTTGCAAATTTAACACCACAATTTTCAGGATCCAATGAGCAGGCATAGAACATCAGAAACTGGAGATGAAAGCAAAAGTGATTTAAAACCGAGATATTTCACGATGAAAATAGTGGTCCAGAGTAATGTAATAGAGTTAGCTATGTGGCCTACCTGAGAAAATTTTGATTTGTATGTGTTCAGAATGAAGTTCTCGAATGACTCAAAGAGAATTTCAAACACCTACACCAATATTAACAACCAAACAGCAACAAAAATTCATGAGTTTATTATAATGAACAAGATATATACATGTATATGAGATACCATTTGGTATCATACCTGATCCAAACGACCAGCGTTTTGACAAGATTCAAGATGCTCAAACGATACGACCATCAATTTGTCCAATAACTCAGAGACTACATTTCCACCTGACGAAATCTGATTTACAGATCCCGCTGGAAGCTGCAATAGATAAATCAAAGTATAAATTCTCATAGTCCAACAAAAAGAAGAGGTGTTTTTCACTAACTAATAACCATTTACAAACAGTTAAGGTTTCTGATAGAAGCCAAAAGAGTGCATATATAGTCAAATAAACACTAAGCCTACCTCATCTCCTTCAATTGCATCTTCAACTTCCATGTCAAATATGCCTCTACTAGAATCATCTTGTAAAATATCATCCCATCCAATCTCCAACTACAAAGATACTCCACCATATCATTCACTTACCACATTACTTAATGGCAACATTGTATAACAGTTATAAATAAAGCATATTCGCTCTACTTACATCCAAATCACGAAGCCTCTCCATCACCACCATAATTATCATGCTGCCAACAACTTGTCCTATTGAGCTATTCTCCAACTTTAGCAAGTTCTCCACATATATCACTATCAACTGCAAGATATAAGATAGTTTTATTGAGTTTATCACTAGTAGTAAGAGCTTACGGCTACACTGTCCAAATTCAACACTTTGAATAACTCACATTGTCCTTTTTGTGTACTTTGGGCATTTTCTGGGCGAGCAAGGGCACTAATCTCGAGGGAGCAATAGGAACCAAATAAGAGATTTTCAGAAGAGCTGCATGCACCCGAGAAAGAACTTCTACCTTCTTGTTGATTACACGAGGGTGCGAAAGTTTATTTATTACCGAAGGAGGTGGAATGAAGTTGTTTATGAGCATATTAAGACAAGAGTCCAGATACTTTCCACTAGCAGCAGCCTGTGAAAGAAAAAAAATGCAAAACATAAACTCTATAACTCCTCAATAAGATCATATAAATGCTTCAATGAGGGTAATTTCTGAGTTGTGTACCAGTAAAATGACTAGATCCACCAATGCATCCATAACATTAGGTCTGTGATCCCACAAGATCATTTCAAAAATCTGAAAACATAATAAATGGAATGAAATCCAGGTAAAAGGTGGAAGATCCATCTTATATTGTAAAACTCATACATTAAAAAACCTTACCGCAGAAAGAAGCTTTTGATGGTGAAGAATATTTATGCAAGCAACAGAACCTGATAGAGCCTTCAAGACTACCTCAAGCTGTGCCACTGAATCAGGATCAGAGAATTCTTTGATGCGCATAACTCCAACGAGTTGATTATACAGATCTGAGTCCCCCTGACATTACAATTAAAGATGTTATAGCATAACAGAAACAACATCAACATACATAAAACATAAACAAGGGAAAGAACACTCACAGTTTGGACAGATGCAAGGGCAGTTCTCACGGTATACACCAAATCAGTGTCAGATAAATCAACGTTTTCAACGTTTTCGGTTTCACGTAGGTTGGATGGGTCATTAATAATCTCTACTGCTCCCATCTTCCCTGACCTAAATATATCTAAAAGCTGCTGCTTCAATTTAGTGAAAGAGTATCCAAGATGAAGTCAAGTAAAGGTGATTGTATATTAACTAATAAGTAAATCTCTCTAACTTCCGTTTCGTTAACTAAACATGAAAGCACCATAAACACTCAATTTAATCCACCAAAAATCAAAATCAGGAAAAGAAACAATGAATTAGACTACTGAAACCAAATTGCGAGAACAACCCTAAACAAGAAACCGTGAGATTCTCCGTATCCGTTGCCCGGTGAGGTTGGGAGGACTGTAAATCTCCGGGGTAAATATGAAAAGCTAAAGAAAAACGATATAACCAGAGAAAGGAGAAGAAGAAGGGTTTCAATCATCGAAGCCAACAAAGAAAAAGCTTAAAATCTCCATCAAATTCACATAATTCTAGAAAAGCAAACCAAAATAAGGGTAAGAGAACTCACCAGGGTCAACAAATTGATCGTAGATTCACTTCCTGATGCCGAACTGAAGATTGAATTGAATGCTTCTTCTGCGTCTGAAAGAGAGGCAGACAACGAGCCGCCTCCTTTGGCGAAACCCTTATAACTACTCTTTTCTTTTCTATTTGAGGCCACTTATTTCTTCTATTTAGCAATTCAGCCCCTGTAGTTTTAAACCTCTTCGTTTATGTTTCTACAAGCTTAAAACCAATCAAAACCCCCTCTTTTTAAAATCAAAACACTTGTCGAGAGAGACATATGATGCAATATGAAATTTTCTAGGTCTATAAACTTATATTATAAAGTAAAAACATTCATTAATATTAATATGAAAATCTTTAATAAATCTGCTTCCAAAAAGCACAATTTCCATTTAACATAATAACTAGGGTTAGGGATGTCAATCGGGTTAGCCCGGCCCGGCCCAACCCGAAGCACGGGAAGCCCGGACATATTTGAGCTCGAGCCCGGCCCGGCCCGTTTTTTTGGACTTATATTTTGAAGTCCGGCCCGGCCCGGAGAGAGCTTTAGGGCTTTTTCCCGGCTTTCTGAATTTACAAATAAAAACAATATAAATTTAAATAATTTAACTTAAACAAAATAAAATCAAAATATTTAAATAAAGTTAGTGAAGTAAAGAGTTACAAGAGTTCAACGATTT
>KE152099.1:588461-601896 GCA_000411095.1 Aethionema arabicum | reverse complement strand
TTTTTTTTTTTTTGATTTTTTCGATTTTTGACGATTCGTTGGCTTTTTTGGTATTTTCCTCCGAGATCTGAGGCCTATATCTAAACCAACGGTCCAGATTTAATCCACCTCTTATACTACTTATATATATACCCAAACCTCTCGCCGACCTCAAATTCAACTTACGCGAAAGGAGAGAATAAATCTTGGCGGTTCTCTCTTCCGGTGAGAGCGTCGCTGAGATTCCGCACTTCTCCTTCAGGTTTGTTCTTCTTACTAATTTCTTGTATCTCGTGTTTATTGTTTTCCTATTTTGGGATCCATGTTTGTTTTCTTAATGCGGTGGATTTTTTTTATCTGAGGTTTTTGCGGAAATGGATATAGCTAGGTTATTGTTTCGATTTCGTTGTTAGTTTTTGGATCTGGTTATACAGGTACGAAAATTTCAGCAGTTGATTTTGGTCCTACGTCTCTGACAAGAAATTGTAAATTTCTGCAACTTGATTATTACGCGTTGTTGAAGGCTAATCTGGCTAAGGATAATTGATTAGTTATTGCACATGGTTGCTAGGTTTTAGCACGTTTGTGTTATTTCCACTGGGATAATGATTGCACTTAGATCTCATGGTTTCTGACTGCGAAAATGGTCAATGGTTCAATGAAAAGAACCTCGTTTAAGCCATAGTTCTTATTTTTCTGTAGTGGTTAGTCCTTTGGATTTTGTGTCTCATATGAACCAGAAATTGATGTTTGGAACTCGGCAGCTATTGTTTCCTTGATTAGAAGAAGTTTAGGAAGTTAATTTGTAGACTGCGTTTTTTTTCTTCTGATAGTTAGTTATATTTGATTGATGCATATGTATTTGGTAGTGTGGGTCCTTGGAGTAGATTTTAGTGAAAAGCACATTTGAGTTTAGTCGTATCTTCTATATTTTTTAATGCTTGATATTTGTCTTATCATATGAATTTCACCTAACACTTGATTTTGTGTTACAAATTCAAAATTTTGGATTTTTTTGTGGGACCAGTTAGTTGAGTACATATTTGGGATAGTGACTTGGTTATATTACTATACAAGAACAATACTACCGTTAATTATATTGTCAAATGGTAGACCCCTTTTGTTATTTAGACATCTAAAAAGGTTATCAGCCGCAAGGGGATTAAAATACTGGAGAGAATTCATACATTTTTATGTTTGAGCTGCTGAAGTTGGCATCAGGTTAAGAACGTTACAACATGCCAGTCCCTAAACTTGAGAAGAATATGTTCATTTTGTGGCCATGTTTTCCTGTCCCAAGCATTTGCATCATGTGTATTCCTGCTGACCGGTCATTTCATTTTGTTTTCAGTTCAGTAAAAAAGTCTGCAAAATGGTTGCTCAGGGATTCACTGTGGATCTTAATAAGGCCCTTGTTTTTCAGGTAATTACTTTACTGAGAGCTTTCTTTCAACGTTGCCTTAAGACCATAACCACCCAAGATTGTCTTCTCTTCTTTTCTTGTAGCTATTTCTCATTCCCTTTTTAACCCATCTTCCCTTCGCTTTTGATGTTTCACAGGTTGGTCATCTTGGAGAAGCTTATGAGGAATGGGTTCACCAACCTATCGTCACCAAACAAGGCCCTCGGTTTTTCGAAAATCCCTTAGGGGAGGTATGTCTGTTTGTTTTCTTTTCTTGTTTTTTCATTTGCCATATAATCTTATCCTCCGCTCTCTGACACTTTATGGCACAGTTCTTGACACTTACAGTTTGGTGGGCGATTCCAGTCATCTGGTTACCAGTTGTAGTATGGTGTATTTCAATGTCAGTAAGCATGGGCCATTCTTTTCAAGAAATTGTCGCAATGGTAATCTTGGGAATATTTATCTGGACCTTTATAGAATACTCTCTTCACCGCTTCCTTTTCCACATGAAAACCAAGACTTACTGGTTCGTGCCTCTCTCTCTCTCTCTCTCTCTCTCTCTCTCTTAGAGAATTGTTAATGTTTTTGTTAAACCATTCCAGGGGTAACACTGCACACTACCTTATTCACGGGTGCCATCACAAACACCCAATGGACCACCTTCGACTCGTCTTCCCTCCTACCGCAACAGCGATTTTATGCGTTCCCGTATGCTTCTTACTAAACTACACTGTCACTGTCTTTTGTTATGCTTTTGTTAAACTCTATACTTTTGTTATGTCCCAGTTCTGGAACGCTGTAAAGCTTTTCGCAACACCTTCAACGACACCTGCATTGTTCGGAGGTGGTTTGCTCGGGTACGTAATGTACGATATAACTCATTATTACCTCCACCATGCCCAACCAACTAGTTCAGTGACTAAACATCTCAAGGTAACTTCACAAAGACATGACCATTTTCTTTTGCAGCTTAGAGATTGTAATTGTATGATCACTGAATATGTTTTATTTAATGTTATTTGCAGAAATACCATTTGAATCATCACTTCAGGATTCAGGACAAGGGATTTGGAATAACTTCAGCGTTGTGGGATAAAGTGTTTGGTACACTTCCAACTATAAAAGCCCCTAAAAGACAACAATAGGACTCAGAGACAGCAAAATACCAAAATAACTTTTTTTGCTTCATTACATTAATATATTTATAAATTAAGGCATATATGTATCGAATGGTATCCTCTGGGTCACTGTTTTTGTAAATTAATGTATCCCTTCCTGTTTAATATCCTTAGTGTGTCTTTCTACAAATAAAATCAAGTAAAAGTATTCACAACAATGCTTTATATTTTTTTTACATCAATTTAGACTACAAATATGGTTCAATAGACAAATTGTTGCATAAATCGCAGTGATGGTTTCGAATCTGAGTTTATAGAAATTGTTAACAAATAGTTTGAATTGTTTAGATGACAAAATTGTCAAAAGAGAAAACCATTTCGAGCTATTTAAGATTTTTAAATTACTTGGAAGCATATATTTTGACAAATTTTTGTTTTCTTGAAAAAAGTATAAACAAAATTACGTTACAGCTTATTTCATTTTATCATACGAAGTTACGAACAAAAGATCATATAAGACATACACAGGCCATAATTTTGATAAATTAAGTAAAATTTAGTTAATGTGTAGATAATTCATATTTTAATTTTTCAGAATTATAAGAGACATATTAGCAATTTAGCATAGATTAAAATTTTTTTTAGAAAATAAAACACTCTTAAATCACAACGAAACCCAATATACTGCTACAAAAAAATAATAATATATATTGCAAAATTAGAAGAAACCAGCTGACAAAAAAAAAAAAAAAGAAGAAACCAAAATATGGTAAAAAATAAAGCATTACTGAGACAAAAATGAAAATAAATAAATAACAGGAAAAAAAAAACAAAAAAATAACGCAAAAGTTGGGCTGGGCCTTAGTTAAGATATAAAATCGACGCCTTGACCGACCCGTCTCAAGATCCAATTCTTGGCGGTTTCCCTCTCTGTTCCATCTCACGACAGTCTTCTCTTCACTGAAATTAGGGTTTAGGGGTTTTGAATTTCGAATTCGCTTTTGGTTCTCGTTACTTCACCTCTGTTTAATGGCGACGAAGATTCCATTTATGTAAGAGTTCGTACCAGGGATCTGAAGATTTCTTACAATGGGGGAAAATGTTCCACCGAAGCTGGCTTCAGGGAACCCCTGCTGCCAGGCGGTACGTATTTTCCTACGATAGTGTTTATTTTCTTTAGCTTTGATTTTAACTCGGTATGTTGTTAAGTGTTTTCTTGAACATCCTTTGACTGTTTTTTTAGTGGCAAACGAGGTACCAAGATATGAAGAAGAAGCGAGATGCATTTAAAGAAGGGGTGCTTATTCTCCAGAGTGCTATGAAAGCCGATGATGCTAAGAAAGCCATTCTTGAGAAAAGTAAGAAGATACTGTGTTGTGCTTTCTTATTATTAATACTGTGTTTTGAATTTGGATTTTGAAATGGTATTAGTGGGAAAATTATGGTAATGCTGGTGGAGCTTTATATAGAGATAGTTAGTGACAGAGATCGGATGGTGCTTTAGAAAGCTAGGTTGACCAGATGATAGAAGTGGTCTCGTTCGCTTTTTGATATTTTGTGGTAATGCTGATGGAGCTTATATAGAAATAGTTTAGTTTGTTATTTTTATATTGTTTTGGTGTATTTACCCTTGAGATTTTGAGCTTCGTCATAAATTTGAAGGATCTTATTGTTGTATGCAACATGTCTTAACTGGTGATTGATTTCTTGTATTCTAAATATTCAGAACTTAAGGAGCTGGAGGCTGATAGAGAGACTAAGGAAGATAATTCAGCGGCTAAAGAGGCTTCGGAGAAAGAAATCACTGGTTTGAAGTCTGAGATAGTGTCTTTGCAACAAAGATTGGAGCAAAACCTCAAAGAAAAAAGTGAAGAAATAAAGCTTCTCCAGAGTCAAGCTTCCAGTGGGGAAAAGGAGATCAATAAACTGAAGGATCTCCTTAAGAAAGAAACATTGAGGGCTGATAATGCTGAAAAAGAGACAGAAAAAGTTCGTAAAGAATTAAAGAATACAAAGGCTCTTTTAGTGAAAAATGAGGAGATAAAGCCACCCGCTCCTGAAGTGAGAAAGGAATTGACTACGCTTAAAAGTCTTCTTGCAAGTGAAAAGCGGAAGACAGAGTCTGAGAGGAAGAAAGCAGATTCAGAGAAAGAAAAGGCTGATCAGTATCTTTCTGAGTTGGAGGTGTTAAGAACTACGGCTCAGAAGACTAGTTCGGAATTTGTTACTCTGAATTCCAATCTTGAGACTGTAAAAAGGCAGGTTGAGTTTGAAAAACAAAAGACAATGAAAGAGAGTAAACGTGCAGATATGGAGAGTGCAAAAGCTAGGGAACAGATGAAGCTGGTGGAAGGTTTGTCTAAGAAGCTGGAAACTGTCAGAGCAAGAAATGAGGAGCTCAAGAAAAAAATGGAATTGCAGATCGTTAGTAGCAAAGTAAAGTATGATGAAGACATGGCAAAAATGGAAGAGAAGATACAGCTCCTTGAGGTAAATAAGAAAACAGCCATGGACTGGAAATTTCGTGCTGATGATCTGACACAGCAGTTACAAGAAGCACGGTTAGTGACTGAATGTTTGAAAAAACAGGTGCATGAGCTTTCGCTCTCTCAGAAATCTGTCAAAAGTCACTCTATTTCTTCTCACAAAGTCTCAGATTTGGAAAGGGCTGAAGCAAGGCTTTTGAAAAAAGAGCTTAAGATTGAGAGAAAATGCGCGAAACACTCAAAACAAGTGGCAAAATTTGAAACTTTTCGGAGGGAACTTCTGAACGAAGAGCTAGGTCGAGTAAAAATGGATGTAAGTAATATTATGAATCGCATGAGTCTTCTGGATGGATACCTCTTAAGGGGCTCTGAAGGTACAACTGACCTTGTAAAGGTTTGTTTCTGCCTTAAATTTTTTTCTTTACGCTTCCGTCTCATCCTAACTTAAACTTACGTTATAAGATCAAATTAGTTTTCTTATTTTGCTATTAGTAGACATGTTTTGACATTTAATACTTTCTTTGTTACTGATTTTCAGACATGAGGTTACATGATGGATCTTTTGTTATTGACATGGTGGGTCTCTTTATTTCAATCTTCCTCGGAAAATATCTTAGGTTTACATGTGTCCCTTGATTGTTCCCAATTTAACCAGTAGTAGTAATCTGAGTATTAGTACATACTCTATTCTGTTGGGAATGTTTTTCGTTTTTTTGCTGAAACAATCCGTAGTGTAATTTTGAGTTTTTGGTCTTGCTGCAAGGTTTTAGGGAAAAAACCATATCTATGAAACTGTAGGTTTTGCTATTAAACTGTAGGTTTTGCTATTAAACTGATTAACGTAACTAACACATTATTATCCAAGTGTTTTTAGGGCATCTGAAACTACAAATCTTGATTGGAGAATACAAAGATTCCGATGTTTAAAAGCTATTTGTGACCGTATCTTTTACACTTTGCTAATACTATTTTTACAGGTTTAGTAATTAATATTCTACTTATGTGTCATTGTTTTACAGGCAAAGGGGCACAGAAAACAGCAGATGCTACCATCGCAGAAGAAGCGTAATAGTGAAAGACATTCAGACACTAGATGTCATTTAGTAGCCAGCTCTGGTTGTAAGGAGCAGGTTCACAAGTTTTCTGGCCAGTTAATTCCTAAATCTGGACGGGGTGTGAGCGAGTGTGTCTCAGGTACTATTTCTCAATTGGAGTCTCCAACTGGAGGTTCTAAAAAATTACAGAATTCTGGAGTAAATTTCAGCGCTACAACTTTTTCTGATGGGCAGTCACTGGCCTCACAGGGAAGAGAGCAACTCTCTGTTACTACTTCAGGAGAAATAGCAAATGATAAGCCGGATATACAAACAAAATCAAGTATAAGCCTGAAAATGACGGATACTAGGGATAATGGAAATATCCATTTGGTGCCTGAAAACTGTCTTCAAAGTTGTCAGAAATATAGTCATGAGGTAGTTAATCAGCACTGTCGAAAAAGAAAGAGAATGGCGAAGGCAGTGAATTCTTGTAAGCATTTGTCCTCGGATGATAAGGAGAAAAAATTACGACCAGGAGTGAATCTTGGCACCTTAGATTCTATGTTAGCAGCAAGTGGGGATAGACCTTTGGAAGAAAAAGAAACGGCACCGGACATGCAAGGTGGCTCCTCTGGAGATTGCAATACAATTTCCCAAAAAAGAAGGGCTTCTTGTGAGAAGAAGACAATCGTGCAGCATTCTGTTGAGTCTAACCGGCTAGACAAAACAACAGAACATAGAGGTACTGTGCCTGTAGGTTATTTAGCAGGAGCTCCACAGGTTTCCGGGGGAAATTTGTGCATCTCTACTGTTAAAGGACACGATGCAGCCCAATTATTTCTGAAGGGTGTTGCTGTTACAGATTATATGAAGTTGCTGGAGTTGGATAACTTGGAAGATGAAAATTATTACGAGATGGCAAGAGAATCACTTCTGTCCCCGAACCTTCCTCATGTAGATTTTTTGGGTGGCGAGATCGTAAGTGAGAACAAAAATCCTGCTAGTGTTAGCGTCGATTTATGCAACACCATAAACTTCAGTGAAGTTCCTGGTCTCCATGCTCTGAATGCTTCGGTGGCAGTGAAAATGCCACCCATATTGACAGCGTTGCATGGTCATATTCCTGAACACTTTGTTGTGTTTTCTAATATTGAAGACCGTCACAGTATCATCAGAATTTTCCATTCTGCAAACAATTGTTATCAACGATGCCCATCACTTAGTAGAGCAGAGTGGGCAGTTCCAGAGATTCTGCTTTCTTTGAAAATGGAAGAGAACCTTTTGGCCAAGTAAGTATTTCTTCTCTCTAATTCTTTTTTCAATGCATAATGGTGATATGATTTAGCTTTATCAACTTAACGAGTAAAATTGTGCTTCTTTTCAGGGAAAAGGTTTGCGTTTTCCTCTCGTTGCTGCTGCATAACTTCTCTGTGGTTTCTTCGATAAAAATTGGGAACACTCCGAATGCTGATTCTTCCTCCTACTTGTATTCTTTCTCAGAGCATATATATGTTGGTATGCCCAAAAACCTATTTCTTTTTCGTTTTTAAATAAAAGTACTTAGTTATTGAACTTGGTGTTTTCTTGTGTAGTTATGGCTAATATTGAGGCTGGACATTTGCTTTCTGAGTTGTCGGAAGAACTTCTTAATCTCCTTCAAGACCTCCTATCCGAACAGAGGGTATTATTTTCCGTTAAATCATCAGAAACATCTGAATCTACTTCAGGCATACCTGTTACCCTGAATGGGGAAAATGCAATTCTCTTCAGCAGAATCGCTCTAATTGATCATTTGGTGGCTGGAAGCACTATTTTTGCAGCGATATCTACTGCAATGGATCGTGTCGGATTTATCTTTGAAGCTTCCTTTGAACTCCTTCACAAGCACAGTCATGAGAAAACCTCAGAGCTACTGACTATTCTTCATGCTCTTGCTTACATTGCTGGAGATAAAATGATGTCCTCTAGTGAACATGACATATCAATTACAGTGTTGAAATCCATCGTCATGTTTCTAGAGAACAAGCATTGTGACACTATGGAGGCTAAGGCTAAGTTGCACCCAGGCAAGAAATGTCCATTCTCAGACCGGTCCTCTTCACCAGAGGCTGTAGCATCTAATCTCGTGGAAATTCTTCAAGAGTTTGTGCAGTATACAAATTTGCATCAAAACTTGACCAGTTCATTGGATTCTAATCAGGAGAAGACCGAATTTATCCCGGGATGCAAAGATTTCCAATGCGTATTAAATAAAAAGCTGGATCCATCCAAGAATCAATCAGAGATACTTAAAAGTGATCCATTGTGTCATCTCTGTGACATTTTATCATTGTTAGAGCTTCTTGCTGGTTACACGGTAAGTTTCCTTGACATCTTGCTGATTCACTACTCAAATTTTCACCCAAAATTTGCTAATTTTACTGTAAACTTACCAGGCATGGGATTGGTCTAGTGCGAACATTGTTGCTCCGCTGCTTAAGATGCTAGGAACGCCATTGTTGCCAATGAACCTATCCGTTGCTATTGTCTCTCTTCTTGGGCAACTTGGCAGGTACATTACACATTTTGTCTCTATTTTTGTTTCAATGTATTCTTCCGTTAGGAAAAAGAGACCAATCTGTATAACAAAATACAAAATCACCCTTTTGCTTTTGTGTTTGTCCACAGTATTGGAGTGGATTCTGGTGGCTATGAAGATAAAGGAGTTTCAAACTTGAGTGAGAAACTGTCAGCATTTCTGAAGTGTGAGACGACACAGAAGGCTGGTTTGGGAGTTCAGTTAGCCACTGTAAGTAGTCTCATGATGCTGCAGCCACTTGATGTTCAGACAGTTTTTAAAGCCAAACCCAAGCTTCCGGTTAGTTGCGGCCCAAGCGTAACTGCTTCCGTTAATCTTGTTGCGAAGTGGTTCTCGTTGTTGAGCGATGAACAGCAAGCTTTTTCACTCGAATTCTTACAAGCTTCTCCTCTTTGATAGATGAAAACTTCACTTTAGGGTCCTTATATAAATCAAAAGTGTTATTAAAACAGACTAATTTTGGATATAGCTTCACTATTTGGTGCCCATTTTGTTATATAACCTCACCAAATTTGAGAAAAAAAAAAAAAAAAACTTCACCAAATGAACAGTGTTGACTCTCTGGTCGGACCGGTAAATTTGGTGATCCAGTTGATAAACCGGTTTGGTTTGATTTGAAAACCCAATTTGTTTTCAACCTATTCAAACTCAGAAAAATTCCAATAAACCTTATGATCCAACTGGTTCATGAATAAGTTAAAAAGAAATATTTTTTTGTAAAATCATATAAATTTCATTAAATAAAATTGAAATTTAAATTATTATTCTATTTTTTATGTTTCATTTCAATATAATTATTTTTTTTTTGTCTGAAGTTATAGTTTCATTCAACTTTAGATTAATTTTTGGAGATGAAATATTTTTTTAAACTACAATATTTTAGAAAAGGTTACTTTATAAATTATTTCGGAATTTTTTTTTATAAAGTTTGTAACATTAAAATTACAATTTACTATTTATTTTTGCAATAATAATTTAAAACACTTAACTAATTTTATGATTTGTCTTAATGATAAAAATTATGTTTAGTTTAATCTATTTAAAATATAATCTTAGTAAACATTGCACAAATGACTATAAAGTTCAAATTATTTATACCCATTTTAAACAAACGAGAGAATCAATAAATTCATAATTATCAATGCTCCCTAATCCCAAATCTTCAAATCTTTGTCGGAATACTCTGTTCATGTCTGAAAAAGTTATCAGGATCAAACTCAGCTTTAATCTTCACCAACCTCTCAAAATTCCCTTTGAAATACTTAATCCCCCACTCTCTAACATCACCATCTTCTTGATTCATCCCCAAATCAAGATCCCTGTAATTCACATACGCAGATCTCGGATTCTTCGATACATATTGCTCCATGTAACTATACATATCTCTGATCCAATTCATATGTTTCTCTTCACTCACTTTCTCATCATCTGACCACATCGTTAGCCATTGAATCTTGAACAATGTCCCGTTTCTGTGAGGAAAAGGTATCTCTGATTCTTGAATTCTTGACATCATTCCTCCGTAAGGATTCCATATCGTTAATGGAGAATCTTCTTCAAGAAACCTTTTCCATAAACCTTGTAATCCTTGTATTGGAATTGGTTCTTTTACGAAATCTGATTTGGCTTTGAAGTGATTCTTGAAGAGTGATTTACCGTCTAGGAGAGCTTCTGGTGCTGCTGTGTTTGGGAAACCTGCAATGTACATTACTGATTTGATCCAGCTTGTTTCTATACAGTCTTTCTTTGTTAATCCTAGCTCAGGGAAACTCTTTTGCATCACCTGTGGAAATTTTGGGGTTGAAATTGTTAAATTGTAAAGTTCTTGTCACTAAAAGAAATAAAACCACAATTTTAGAAATTTAAAATAGGGGAAATGATAAAACTAGACCATGGATTTTATGGATCTGGTGAAAAAATCTTCCGATTTTAAAAATGGGTTTTTAGACATTTAATTTTGATAACCGATTTTTGTAAATTCTACCGAGTTTGTTAAATGAAAATTAACTTTCGAACATAAATTAAACTATAGTTTCAAAAGTTAATAAAAAAGATAATCTGAATATAGATTAATTATATTATAATTTTAAATTTAAATTTCAGATTTTGGTTTACGAAACTCGATTTTAACTGAGGTTTAAAATTCCGATAATCAAAATTTAGGATTACAAAGAGATTTTCAAAAATGTCATAATTTAAACATTTTTTTTTGCGAAAATATCTCAACGTAAAACTCAATGGTATTATTGATATACCCTCACACATTAAAATAAATTTGCAAAAACCTACAAATTAAGACATTTTCAATAATTTCTCGATTAAAAACCATTTTTTAAAATTCGAGGGGTTTTACCCCAAATCCATAAAATTTAGGGTATATTTTACAATTTTCTCATTTAAATATAAGCCCGTATATTCTAGATCCTCGAATTTAACCCCATTGTACCTGTAACAGTCGAATCGAGTCGCCGAGAAATTGACCTTGATACGAAGTGGAGATAGTTCTATCTCCAGATTTAGTAGTTTTACTCGCCGGCTGAATAATCACACGAATAAACAGATCATCGTCAAGTTTATCAGCAATTTGTTGCCATTTATACAAAATCTTAGTCCCATCTTGCTCCAGCGTCTTTGTAACTGTGAAAACCGTTACAATTTCCGGCACCGGTACAAGCTTAATTTTCCAGGCCAAGATTACGCCGAAGCTTCCGCCACCGCCGCCGCGAATCGCCCAGAATACGTCCTCTCCCATCGACGCACGATCCAGGATTTTGCCGTTAGCGTCGATGATTCTTGCATCGAGAACATTATCTGCGCCGAGACCAAACTTTCGCATCATGGAACCGTATGCTCCGCCGACTAAATGGCCGCCGATGCCGAGACTCGAACATAAACCCGCCGGAAAACCATGGGTTTGGCTTTTCTCTTGGATTCTGTTAACCGGGAAAGATTAAACCGGTTAAATTACCGGTTCATTCATTAAATTAGTCATTTTAATTTCCGGTAACGGTTAGGTTCACTGAATTTTAATTAGAGAGAATCTTTTAAAAAAAACGTCAGTTTTTACTTTTTCGGGCAATAAATTTGAGGGGTTTTTTTACAGCAAATTTGAGGTTTTTTTCGTGGTATTTAAATCTTTTTGGGTTTGAAAACAAAATATTTAAAATTCAATATTATTTTATTGTTAAATAACTCTTAATTTTTTTCAAAAATATCGCTAAACTCTTAAATCCGCCAAAAAAAAAAAACTCAAAACATTAAAAAAATTGAGTTAGAAAAAACAAACATTTTAAAAAAATTATTATTTGAAATATGGGAATTTATTCCATGTATTTTTTCCTAAAGAATTCATGCCAATTTTTTATTTAAAATTTAATATATCTTTTGACTAAAAAATATTTAAAATGTGTTATATTCTAAATAATATGTGAGAAAAGAAAATAAAAAATAATATAAATAATTCAAAAAACTTATTTCAAAATTAATTATAAATTATATATAAGTTTTTATTTTAAATGATCTAAACAAGATTAATTTTTTGACATAAATTTTAAACTTGTAGGTGTATACCTGTAATAAACCTCTCCAATGGTGGCACCCGCGTGAGCCCACGCGCTATTACTCTCCAAATCAACGTCTACTTCTCTAAGCTTCGCTAAATCCACGATTATAAACGGCGTTTCGTTCCCAGAGACATAAGATAAACCTTCGTAATCGTGACCGCCACTACGAACGCGAAAATGAAGCTGAAGCTTCTTAGCACACACAACTGCAGCTTGCACGTGCGTCTCGTAAAGCGGTTTGAATATAAACGCAGGTTTAGGATTTGACGGCGTTAAGTAACGGAGATTTTGAGCCGTTGACTCAAGAACTTGTTTAAACGAAGTAGCGTTTTGATCGGGAGTGAAAAACGACGTCGTTATGGGGAAAGAAACGTCGGTGTTGTCAACGAGACATTGTAAGAAGTCTTGTTGAAGTGTTGTGGAGGAGGCGTTTGGAACGGAAATTAATAGTAGCGTTATGAGAAACGCGATTGCGTTTGGCTTTGATGTCGCAAACGTTAACGCCATTTGTTTTTTGGTTGTTGAGGAGTTGTACATTGATGCGTTTTGGTTTATATAGGAAATTGGAAAGAGTACTGCGTACGTATATACGTAATATTTACGTCATTGCTAAAATTAGAATATATATATATAGCTTTATAATTCATTATCTTTGAAGTTAACCATTTATATATTCATATGATATTATTTTTGAATTAATTATTAGCAATTTGGTGGTCAGAGGCTAATCAGATTTTTGTATATAGTATAGATTTTAAATGTTCATTTATATTTTTACCTTTTCTTTTGTAAATTTTAAAGTTAATCTAGATTTTGATTAAAAACTAACGAGATAATAAAAATATAGTTTTTCATTACAAAAAAAACCTATATAATAAAATAGAATATTTTTAATGTGAAACTCCCACATGTCAACAATTTTTTAAAAATTCTTAACGAAATTTAAGTTGCTAATTGCAAGTGAATGAAATTCATTACAAATCATTTGCTCATTTTTTATTTTATATTTTTATGGAAAAATACATAGAATATTTTATTCACTCTATCTATAATTTTTTTAAATTCAAAACAAAGTAATTAATATTAAAAGTATAAAAGTATAATATTTTTAATGTGAAACTACCAC
Source organism: Aethionema arabicum (assembly GCA_000411095.1). Lineage (NCBI taxonomy): Eukaryota > Viridiplantae > Streptophyta > Magnoliopsida > Brassicales > Brassicaceae > Aethionema > Aethionema arabicum. Next base: position 588,604 of record KE152099.1, on the reverse strand, counting down.
GTATCAACAATTTTTTGGAATTCTTTAAAAGTATTAAGTTTCTAATTTGCAAATAAATGAAATTTATTACAAATCCATATGTTCATTTTTAATTTCTTTATTGAATAATACACAGATTTTTTTTTTATTCACTCTACATAGAA
>KE152099.1:557687-572129 GCA_000411095.1 Aethionema arabicum | reverse complement strand
ATATATATATATATATATATATACACGATTCTGTCTACATATACACATCAGCCGTTTCTATGTTTCGGCATTCGGATATCCGTTCAGTTTTGATTCGGTACTTTTGGTTATTCAGTTTTTCGGTTCCATGACTAGAAGATCCGTTTGCTTTTTTAAAAATCTCGGTTCAGTTTCGGTTCTGTTTCGAGTTTGAGTTGGATATTTTATAAGAATATCCGAAAAATTTAAAAATTAAAAACCGAAAAAATATCTCAAAAAACTCTAAAAAATTGAAAAAATACAAAAAAAAACCGAAAAAATATCCGAAAATAAGTATGGTTACTTTCAACTACCTAATGAGTATCGGCTTGGTTACGATTACTATCCGATATCTAGGAATCCCGAATTTAAGATCCAGTTGATACTTTACGCTCGAACCACAACTAAACCAAACTCTTTTTCGGCTTTTGGTTTTTATGTCGAGCCCAAACCTCTATATATACTCGTAAATGGTGAATGTTCTCATTCATTATTCAAATTTAATAAAACAAACCATAGAAAAAAAAATGAAAATGGAGTTTTGGACCGTTTGGTCACAACAATTAAAGTTTCTACTAATCATTACTATTTTTATACAATGTGTGTACTCTTCACAAGCTACTTCTCTCCCGGAGAGTTTTCTCCGGTGTCTCGATAATCAACCCTCCGACGACGGTCATCCCAACTCCGGCGTCGCCGTGGTTCCCACAAACTCGAGTTTCTCAACAATGTTAATGAACGGTGTACGAAATCTCCGATTTGCTTCTACTTCTTACCGGAAACCAGAAGCCATTGTCGCCGCTGTAACCGAAACACAGATCCGAGCCACAATCTCTTGCTGCAAGCTTCTTAATCTCGAGCTAAGAATCCGAAGCGGAGGTCACGATTACGAAGGCTTCTCCTACGTTTCTCCGGTGCAATTTGTGATCTTAGACATGTTCAATTTCAACAAAATTGACATTAACATGACTGATGAAACAGTTTGGATTCAATCCGGAGCTTCATTAGGTCAACTTTACTACAACATTGCAAACAAAAGTAAAATCCACGCGTTTCCCGCCGGAGTTTGTCCAAAAGTCGGTACCGGAGGACATTTCAGCGGCGGAGGATTTGGGAATCTCATGAGAAAATACGGATTATCAATTGATCATATAATCGATGCACAAATCATGGACGCAAACGGTAAAATCTACAGAAATCGGCGTTTAATGGGAGAAGACGTGTTTTGGGCGATTCGCGGCGGAGGCGGTGGAAGTTACGGTGTGATTTTAGCTTGGAAAATTAAACTCGTTAAAGTACCGGAGAAAGTAACCGTTTTCAAATTAGAGAGAACAGTGAAAGAAGGAGCGGTTGATTTGGTTTGGAAATGGCAACAAATCGCACCGGTTATCGAACGCGATTTGTTTATCCGGTTAGAGATTAAACCAATAAACCGGAAAAAATCAAAGGGGAAAACGATTAAGGTTTCGTTCATCGGAATGTTTCTAGGGTTACCTGAGAGGCTTCTGAACATAACAAATCGGCGATTTCCGGAGTTACATTTAACGAGATCTGATTGTTTAGTGAAGAAATGGATCGAATCGACGATTTTCTGGGCGAATTATCCAGAAAATGGACCGATTCAGCTTCTTTTGAAACGAGTATCTGCAAATGAGTATTACTGGAAACGAACTTCAGATTTCGTTCAAAATCCGATTTCAAAACAAGATCTCGCTACAATTTTTCAGAACATGATAGATCATTCACCACTTCCGCGACGAGTTTGGATGCAATGGAATCCATGGGGAGGGAGAATGAGTGAAATACCTTCCGATGCGACGCCGTTTGTACACAGAGGAGGCAATGTGTTCATGATTGAGTATTTTATGAATTGGTATAAACCTGGAGATGAACTCGCTGAGAGATTTTTAGCGATTTCGAGAAGTTTTAAGAAATCAATGGCGCCATTTGTTACAAAGAATCCAAGAGAAGCGTTTTTTAATTACAGAGATGTTGATATTGGAACGACGACGCCTGGGTATAACGCGACTTATGAAGCGTCTAAGGTTTATGGGGTTAAATATTTCAAGGGAAATTTTGAAAGATTGGTTAAGGTTAAAAACCGGTTCGACCGGACTAATTTCTTCCGGTCTCAGCAAGGGATTCCGGTTCTTGCTTAATTGGTTAAATGAATTTAATTGTAATTGTGTGTGGTGTATTTTAATTTAGATAATAAATAAAAATTGAAAATAAAATGGTGAAAAGATGAATCTTAGGATTCGAGATGTTGATGGAATTGTGTTATGTAATAAATTATATAATTCAATAAAATGATTGGTCAATTACAAAAAGTGAAGGATGAGTTGGGTTGTGTCTAATAATTGAAATGGGACCTAGATTTCATTTACTGTTATAAGTATTGACGGTCCAAATTACATCGACTTTGTGATAAGGTTAGGTATAATTCAAAGTCTTGATTATTTTCCACGTGGGGAATTTTTGGAGACAATCTCATGTCACATAATACCAATCTCAAGTTTCCTTCGCTAGAAACATATACTGGCCATGTTGTAAAGCATGTCTCTACGACAAAAAAAAACAAAAAAACAAAAAATTTACACAAAACATATAGAATAAACAAATTGAAAAATGTATTCAGAACCAAATTGTTGTTAAATTCACAAATTTTGGTGGCTAGAAATATTAGTATTATGAACAACCTGTCATATTGTCAACAATTTTATTTCGGTGACAACAAGTGGTGGAGTCAGAAAAATTTGTTAAGAAGGTTATGATAATTTTTTTAAAAAAATATTGAATAATTTAAAATTTATGGATAAAAACAAATTTCAACGTGAGACAATTACAAAAATCGATTAAATTTATGTTATAATTTTTTTTCACTCCCTACCACAAGACTTTGCCACCGGTGACAACTATGAGCGACAACCTCATACAATTTTTTGTTCAGCAAGAATTAAAATTCATCGCTCATTCTGCGAGAAATAAACGAACACAACTAAGACTCTTCATTTAATTTTGTTTGATTTTTTTATATTTTATTGTTGGTTCGTAAATAATAAATATTGATATTTTGGTATTTGTATAGTTTAAATTCATATATTAAACAATTTAGTTTTTTAATAATATGTGTGAAAATCATATAAAACCAATTTTTTTGAAACGAAAAAAAAAACAAACATAAATCATATTAAACATAAATCACTGTCACATAAATCCACAAGGAAATTAAAAATAGATATAAACGTTACAGACAAAAAAAAATAACAATATTACAAAGATGGAACAAAAAAAACAAATCGGTAACAATGAATAAATCCAATGAAACAATGACTTATAAATAAACAAATAAACAAAAACAAATAAAATTCACTTTACCCAAAAGCCACTGTCTCAGAAAGAGGATCCCATCTTTGTTTTGTACCTATACAAAACTCTCTTCTTCTTGCTTGAAACATTACCAACAGTAATAACGATTTTACCAGACTCACTGTTCTTGAAACTGTTCCTGATTACACTTTCGTTAGATCCTATCTTCTTCTCCTTTTGTACAATCATAGTGTAAGAACCTTCATCTGCAGGTACAAATTCCTCCTTGTAATTCACTTCCCAACCTAAAACCACAAAGTCCCAAACCAATGCAGCTCCAGTTTCAACAAGAGGGATTTCAATGGTTTCAGATGAACCAGGTTTCACAAAAACTTCAGTGATTTCTTCACCGGAGAATTCAAGATCATTCTCTCCTTTAAATCCACCGTACTCAACCGGGATTTCCTCTACCGGAATATACTTAAGAAGGGTTTCTGTGACTTTAACCGGACGAGCAACAACGAATTTGCTTTTGGTACGTTGTGTCAAGAACGGTGACATGAGTGCGTTCAATGCGTAGAACCAGAAAGGGACGTTTATGAATATGTTTCTTGATACGAATTCAGGGTAATTGTCTTGTAAAGCTTCAATAGCTTGTTTGATTGCGGTTCTGACCTCTTTTTTTGTTAATCCAGGAGTGTTTTTGAGATCATGGATTTGAAGTAGAGATGTTACACCGCCTGGTTTGAGATCAAGCTTTTGAATTGCTTTCTCCATTTGTTGAAATCTCCATCTTAGGAAGTTTTCTCGGTTTTGGTAAAGCTCTTCGTTTTCGAAAACATTGTGGAGATTGTAGCAGACTGGGTGAGATTCACGGTCTATGCCGTTGATGTAAGCTGCAGATGCAAGAGTTTCTCCGAAATCTTCGTTGAGGATTGAGTCGATGTTGTGTTGTTTTCTCCATAAGAGAGTTTTCTTGAGCATTTCGAAAGATTCGTCAACTTTAAAGTCTCTTGCTCTCAAGAACTTTAAGAGGATTACATCGGTAGCTTCAGATCCTTTGCTTGGAAGCAAAGGTACTCCCCATAAAGCAATTTCATTGTCAACAACTTCTTCTTCTTCGACTTTATGTTCCTCTTCTTCATTCTCAGCTTTTACTTCTCCCTTGGGGATTTCCTCGGTCTTCGCCTCTTCCTCGGTTATTTTCACCTCATCTTTTTTTGGTTCTTCAACTTTTTCCTCTCCTTTCTTCTCCTCTGCTTTCGTCTCCTCTGTTTTTGTCTCCTCTGTTTTTGTGTCCTCTGGTGTCTTCTCCTCTGTTTTCGTCTCCTCTTCCTTCTTCTCTTTCTTCTTCTTCTTGAAGAGAGTATTTCCAGCAATGGCTTCTTCAAGTCTAGACCTCAAATTACTCAAAACCTTTCTCTCTTCTGGAACAGCCTTTGTCTTCTCCTCTGCTTTCGTCTCCTCTGTTTTGTTTTCCTCTACTTTCGTCTCCTCTGGTTTTGCCTCCTCTGTTTTCTTATCCTCTACTTGGATCTCCTCTGTTTTCTTATCCTCTACTTGGATATCCTCTGTTTTCGTCTTCTCCTCTGTTTTCGTCTCCTCTTCCTTCTTCTCTTTCTTCTTCTTCTTAAACAGAGTATTTCCAGCAATGGATTCTTCAATTCTGGACCTCAAATTACTCAAAACCTTTCTCTCTTCTGGAACAACCTCGGTCTTTTCCTTTTCATTTTCTTTTTCCTCTGTTACTACAACCTCATCTTTCTTTGATTCCTCTTCCTTCTTCGTCTTGAAGAGAGTATTTCCCACGATAGCTTCCTCAAGCTTCAATTTAAGATCACTCAAAGCTTTTTTCTCAGTTTCCTTCAAGTCAGAAAAGAAATTACTCTCTTCTTTAAATGAAACAATCTTCTCTACAACCACAGGCTTGCTCTCATCTTTCTCAATTGTCTCTTCAACAACAGTCTTCACCTCCGTCTCCACCTTTTTCTCCTCAACTTTAACTTCAGCAGCAGTCATTTCTCCTTTACCTGTAACAATATATTCAAACATCAGCAAATTCAAAACTAAACCCCTAGAAATTAAAAAGTTAAACTTTCCTTAACAATAGTCTAAAGCCGAAGCTAATTCAAAAACCCACCTAAAAAAATGTGATTTTTTTCGTTTATTGGAGAGGTTTTTCTTCTTCCTCTCGTTGTTTTGATTATTCCGAGGAGAAAACAATCGAGTTTTTATTGAGGCAAAGAATCTCTAGGGTTAGGTGGGGTCCACAACAACGTAGCAACGGTCACATGGCTCCACCTCTCAACACCGTTGGATTCTCTCTCTCTCTTTCTTTAACAATTTGCCAGCTTGGCATTTTCACCAGCACTCCTATGGACCCCACGCTCGCTTTTGCACTCTTCTAACGGTCATCTCTGTCTATCTGGTCCCCACCTAACATCACCTATGATTCTGACACGTGTACTATTGCTATTTGACAGCGGATATTCGCTTCAACGGACCGATTTTACAGCTTCAAATATCTTCTTTATTCAAATTGTTTTTCCTAATTTAGTAATATAAATAAACTTCCATTAAATATAGCTTTTAACAATAATATTATTCAACACTTCAACCTAACAGAACAATATTATTTTTAGTATATTGCTAACAATTATGATTTTTTAATTTATTAATAAAAACATAATAATTACATGATGGCACCACTTTATATTTGTTTATTACATTAAAATCATATTTGTTTAGCTGGTGAACACAAATTACACCAACAAATATTAAAAATAACCAATAAAAAGACTTTATCTAACTTTTCTTTCTTTAATACTATATTATATACGCCGAAATATACACATAACAGCACATAGAAACAAAAAAACAACATTAATAAATATATCCTCCAATCATATGTAAATTTTTGTTTGTTTTGAATTCTTAAACAATTTCATGCTTACTCGGAGAAAAGTGGTCTAGTGATTTTTACCGTAATTTTTCTCTTCTGATTTTTAATGGCCCCTGACTTAAATCTATTAAACAACGAAAAACTGTATTTAACTTATACAAGACCGATTTGTGACTCGTACAGATAATGAGATCGATTGTGGTTCATACGATATATATAAAAAATCATGCTTGCCACCTACTAATTATATGCAATAACGAATCATACATAAATATATGATATGTGACGATCCTCAATTACGCATGATTGAAACAATATATATCTAAAAAAAAATCAATCAAAATCAATTTTACATCTAATTTTCCCGCCAAAAAATCAAACAGTAATCTTAAAGAAAGAATAACACCAAGAAAAGAATTGACATAAGAGAATAAGAAAAAACAGAAAAAGACATTTTTACCCCTGTTGCTTTTTACGTTTCTTGTTACTAACTCTTTTAGCACACTCTTCTTCTTCTTCATCATCATCTTTTTCATCCTCTGTTTCTCCTTCAGGCACACCTGTAATAAAATTAATTACCTTCATGAATAAAGCAAGTCTCTCATCATCTACCACACTTCCATCTTCATAATTCACATCTAAATCATCCATTAAAAACTGCAAAAAAAAAACACACACAAAAACCATCATCATCATCATAATCATCATCTATTTTCCAAGCACTATATATATATATATATATACTTACATCTTTTAGATTTGGAGAGTGGTTATTCAAATATATTTCACCAAAATCTTCAACTCTAATCTCTTTTTGAATTTCTTCAACTTCAACATTAGCTTCAATATGATCAGAAGAAACGTTTCCTTTCTCTTCAACATTAGTTGATTCTCGTGCAATCAATTCATCGAGACGTTGTTTTTGTCTACTTAATGTTTCCTTAACCATGTCGATCTTACATAAGATTCTCGCAAGCTGTTCATCATCATTACTATCAAACTTAGGATAAACATATTCATCTTCAATTCCATCTTTCTTGATTTTAGCTTTGAAGCCTGTTCCATGATCTAAAACACAAAACTGCGTCAAAAATTATGCTTAAAACTTAAAATGGTAAAAATATATCATAAACTTTGCTGATTTGCTCAAAAAAAACCCCAAATTTAAAAAATGGTTTTTTAAGACCCTAAGTTTTGATAACAGGGGTTTTTAAACTTCAAAAACCAAACATTTTAAACCGAAATCTCACATTTAAATTTGAAATTATAGTATAATGAATAAGAATTTGGATGAAAAAAAACCCCAACTTTAAAAATGGTTTTTTAGATCCTAATTTTGATAAAAGCTGTTTTTAAACCATAAACCTTAATAACCGAACATTTTAAACCGAAATATCAAATTTAAAGTTGAAATTATAGAACAATGAATCCGAATTTGGATGATATTTTTTGTTAAATTTTGAAACTATAGTTTAATTTTATGTTCAAAGTTGAATGAAAACCCCTGTTTTGGGTCTAAACAACAATCTTTAAAGTTGAGAGGTTTTTTCATCAAATTGACAAAATTAACCAAAGTTTAGAAGATCTTAACCTGTATCGGGATACCGAGCTTTACAACTTGGATGACTTCTCGTCTCTGAGAACAAAAAAAACAGATCATGAAAACATAATTCAAACTTTAAAAGAAACAAGAATCTTTGTGTTTTGTTCATACCAGCATAAGAGAAAAGGTTATGATTTGAAGTATAAGCAGCAATATCTACTGTTTTCTCCACTTGTTTCCTTCTTTTTCTCTCGTAAAGTTTCGTTTTATGATTCTGATAAAGATCATAAGGAATGAATTTTCCATCATAGCCATCTAATTTTGACTTCTCTAAATCCCAATTTTTAGCTTGAGAGTAACTTTCAAGTTCTCTCTTATACTCTCTTAGTTGAGAATTGAGTTCTTTAACCTTAATCTCTGCCCATTTACTTCTCCATGAAATTGCACGAGTGTTTTTACTAAATAACTCGTTCATCTTCCTCTTCCTTAAACCACATCAAAAACAAACAGAGAAATCAGTAATTAAGCAATTAATGTGTGTTTAAGAGTTGTGTGATTTTACCTTAAACCAAGATTTTCAGATTCGTTATGTAATGGATAATCATTGAATAACATTCTTTGTGCTTCATCATCATATTCTTCTTCATTATCAGGTTTTGAGATTTCAGAATCACTTAGTAATGTATCAGTAGTATCATCAAAAGAGCTTGAAGAAGAGGTAACTAATTCTTGATTTAAAATCTGATCAAATGATTCTTCAGATTCATCGCCTGATGTTGAACAATTGATTATATCGATGATTGAATCCTCTTTTGAATTCGAATTATCCATAAATCAGTTCTTGATTCTGCTTTTTATGTACCAAAAAAGCCCCAAAAACATCAACTGTAACAAATCGATTAACAAAAGTTAAAATCTAATGGGACCCTAAATCCTAAATCGTAAAAGGGTTTTTTCAAACAATCAAAATTAAAAAAGGGCGTTTCAAAATTTTCGAAAATCGAGCGATCAAAATCTTAAATCCGATCATATTCGATATCACTAACACCCACGAAATCAATTCGATAATCAAAATCTATCAACGAAATAAAAAAACCCTAAACCCCAAATTTTCTGGAAATCTTCACTTAAACCCTTGAAAAAACCCCGAGAAAACGAAATCAAAAGAAACAGAGAAAAGAGAGAAAATTCACCAACGAAAATACGTAGAGAGATGGATTTTATTGCGAAATCTGAAATTGAGAAAGCTATAAACACAGTAAGAGGGGAGAGATTATTTCTTCCTCACGCTTCGGTTAATCGAGGAAAGGAGAGTTAAGTGTAGGACTGTTATGATACAGAGAGATATTCTCACGCAATAAAAGGAAATATTGAAAAATTAAACTCACCTTAATTTTTAAATTTTTTTTATTTCCTTTTTTTTAATACGCCTTTTTCTTATTTCCATAAAATTAATTCACTTTTAAGGAAGAAAATCTCAATATGTATATATATATACATATATATATAATTATAATTTATATTTCAAGAATAGAATATATGTATCGAGTCAACATAATAATTATGGCTATTTTTATCTTTCGATATTTAACAGCCGTGGCCTCCAAGAAATTGATTGACTATCACAAAATACGAGCATAGTTATACAATAATTAGGGAAAACAAAGTTATACAATAATTTTCTTATATCTAAACCAAAAAACTGAGGAAATTAAACTCTATATATATGGGATAACGGCGAAAAAAATCTTCAATTTTGTGTGTTTATGGTAAAACACAATTTTGGAGTTTGAAATTTGGCGAAAAAATCTATGCACTTTGTTTTTTGGATGAAACTACTCCTAGATTTTGTTTTTTTTTTTGCAAAAAAATATTTTCGTTAAATTAAAACGTTAAATTTTAAAGTTATTTGACCAATGTAAATTTCAAAAAATCTTGGATTTAATATTTTTGGCCAAAAAAAATTCTAAAAAATACATTTGAGAAAAAAAAACCTTAAAAATTTAAGGTTTAGTTTAACGAATAATTTTTTTCGCAAAAAAAATAAAGTTCACAAATTTTTTCGCCAAATTAGTTTTTAAAATTTGTTTGGCCAAAAACACAGAATTTAAGCGGTCGGGTTAAGGTTCATGAAATTACTAACAGATCGTGTTACGGTCCTTGTTCAGCAACTGGTGTGGTGGCTATGGTTCGATTTGTATTTGTTTTATTTTTGGATAATCCACTAAACCGTATTAAATCAAATCGATTTGTATTTGGTTTATTTTTGGATTATTGGTAAACCGATATTATATAATCTAAACCAGAAAGGGGAGGAGATTTGGATAGGCTTCAAAGTAATAAACTAATGGGCCTTATATTCATATTAAAAGCCCATTTGACTTAGTATAGTAACAAAACTTGGCGGCAAAGCCAATGAGGAAACACATGAACCACTTTAGCCGCCAAAATAGCCGTCTTTTACCAAGTCTTCATCAAACAAAGGAGAATTCATTTTAATTAATTTTTAATTAAATGGTTATTTATTTAAGGGGGAAATAATTAATTTTAAATTATTTTTTTTATTTAAGGGGTGAATTAATTAAATTTAATTAAATTGTTGTTTATTAAAGGGAAATATGAAGGATTAAGAAAAAAAAACGAGAGAGTAAGCAGTTATTGAGTGAAAAGTAACGGTAAGCTCAGTAAATATAGGCTGATTATTTAATCAATTGTATTAATTAATTATAAATAGCCGCCAAGAAAATAACTTCTAAAATTGACGGTTACTCTTTACAAAATTGCATTTTAGTAAATATAAATACAATGAAAATAAGAATTTCAATTAAAAAAATAAAATAAAAATTTTATTATCAATTACGTATTTTTTTTAATAGTTCCCTAATAATTAGGAGGTGGTTACAAAAAAAATAAACCTCTCCTTAATCTCAGGTAAAACCCTAACTTATCTCTCCTTAACTTTCTCTCTCATATATATGCGGAAGAGACAGTTAAACAACATTTGTAAGTTTACTTTTGAGTTCACACAAACAAAACAAGACACAGGTCTTTTGATACTCTTCTGTCTTTTTGTTCTTTGTTTTTAATTATGTTTAATCTTATTAGCTAATTACTACTAATTAAAGCTTAATTTTTTTTAATTGTAACTCCTAACTAATTGTTTCAAATTCTTTCTCTGTTTTACAGGTGTAATTATCCTCTTCCTTCTTCTTCAACAATGTCTATGGGTTGCTTAAGCTACTTCTCTAACTGGGATTCACCTATCCAGCCTATCCAGCTCCAGGATTGTTTTATTCCTGATATGGATATGATTATCCCTGAAACTGATAATTTCTTCCTCCACTCTCAACCTCAATTCCATCAGCCATTGTTTCAAGAAGAAGCTCATTTCTCTAACCACTTTCTTCCTCCACAAGAAATCTTTCTCCCTAACCCTAACCCTAACCCTAATCCTACTGAATTCTACACAGAAACTCACCAATTTGACCCATTTCTCCCTCCTCCAAAACGTCAGAAACTGAGCTACCATTGCAACAATACTTTATTGGACCCTTACGACTTTGATATACTTCCTGAATCTTTAGTCTTTCCTGAGTTTAAAGTCCCGGATTTTTCCTTGGACTTTAAGGTAGGTCGTGGAGATCAAGATGAGTACTCTAGGAAGCCTTTGTTATCAGCTCAGAGCATTGCAGCAAGAGAGAGAAGAAGAAGAATTGCAGAGAAGACTCATGAGCTTGGTAAACTCATCCCTGGTGGTCAAAAACTTAACACTGCTGAAATGTTTCAAGCTGCGGCTAAGTATGTTAAGTTCTTGCAAAGTCAAATTGGGATTCTCCAATTGGTTCAAACCACAACACAGGTAACCAAGTAATTCAGATGAAACCCTAATTTATCTTTAAGTTCAATGGTGGAGCCAGAAAAATTTACATGAAATTTGATTGATTTTGCAGACGCCAGAGAGCTATAAAGTGGGAATAGAGACTCAGGTTTTGCTTTCATCACAAGCAATTCAAGAGAAGTTATCAATGGAAGAAGTGTGTTTGGTTCCAAGTGAAGTGGTTCAAACCCTAACAAATGATGAATCAATTTGGAGAAACCCTAAGATTTCTAGAGAGATTAATAAGTTACTGTCTACAGATTTGGTCAATTAGGTCTTTGGTTTTAAGTCTGACTCTGTTCTTGTTTGTTTGTGTTCTTGATTTTAGTTTAGTTTTAGTGTTTGTAGAGATTAGTGGCTAATTATTATCTTGGTTAATTTCCATGTTAACCGGGAACTAATACTTTGTATGTATTAGTCTATATGTATTAGCTATAGTCTAACTCTTTTACTTGTTAGCTAAAATGTATGTCAGTTTCTTCAATTTTTCAATTTAATTTCAAACAAATTTCATGTGTGTTTATGTATATAAATTTCAAACAAATTTCAGGTGTGTTGATATATATAAATTTCAAACAAATTTCATGTGTGTTTATATATATAACTATATTTTTCAGCTAATAAACTCAATTTGACACAAAATAAAAGTTTATTTTTTGTAAGTTCTAATAAAAGTTTATTTTTCCAAATAGCTAGTAAGTTACACTTCTCCTTACATTTAGCAAACGGTTAATAATAATTAAGATAAAATAAACGGTTAATAATCAATTTAGAGCATATATATATATTATTTTATTTGTCTATTGTGCCCCTATACTAATAAACTTCTAACTATTTTGTCAATGCATATATATAATGTTTTGAATATTTAACTATTTTATGTTGAGGATACAATATGTATTTTTTGTAAATTTTATTTGGGAACCTAGAAAGATTATATATATATATATATATATATATGGAATTTTATGCAAAATTGTGTGTGCACTGTACAGTGTCCACCATCAAATTATTTATGAAATCGTTATAAATATGTTTAAGTAAAATAAATGATATTATAAATATAAATGAAAAATATATGAAATGCATGTCCAAAATCATGGTTTGTAAGATTTTTTCTCCTGCATATTGTAGTCATTAGTAAACAAAATTTTTTTGGTACGAATATAATAAATGATATTTGGAAGAAAAAAATATATAATAAATGATAAATTAATATTTTCTGCAAGGAAACTAAATCAGGCTGAAATGATTTGATTTTGTAACCTAAATATTATTGGCTTGAAGCCTTTGGGCCACAAGAACGAAAGGAGTTTCCCAAATGTTGTAAATAAATTCACATATCAACCATATTTTAATCACGAATAATGAAAATCTTATTTATTTATTTATTTTTTTTGTCAACGAAAATCTTATTAACTTATAAATTTATATCAATTAGGAAAAAAATCAATATTCGTCATACAATTTTTATTATAATAAAATCCGTTAAAAAAATAAAAATGACTTAAACAAATCGTTATTGGGCACTGATTTACAACGGTTACATGCGCCTTAATTGCAACAATTTTTGGCAATACGTTATTAAATTAACTTTTTTTTTCTCTTTTATTAAATTAACTTTGAATAGTTCTTATTACATAAATTTTCCAAAGAAATTGATATAACAACTAATTAATAAAAACGCACTATATATAAAAATATTTTAAAAGGACACTGTTTAACATCTAAATCACATCATTATATTTTATAGAAAAAGAAAACTAATTAATTAATAAACGAAGAAATTTACTATGTATTTTTACGGCGACATGATTTTGTCAATTATAATAAACAGATTGACAATAATAAAATTGAAATCTAAACTTTAATGATATGTTTTTTGCTTTTTTCCGAATTTTATGCTTGATGAATGATTTTTTTTGATAAATAGTTAAAATCTAATTTCTGAGAAAAAATAATTATATACTTTAAAAGAACAAAAATCAGTGTATTTTATGTTCTAATAAAATATAAATGATTACTAGTCTTAATTACTATTAAAAACATCATTTTCTTATTCTCTTTTTCTTTGAGAATTTAAGGTTAATGCTAAGCTAGTCTATAAAGCTTATTGATGGGACACTTACCACTATTTTTTTTAATCATACTGTATATATATTTATAAAATAATAATTTTATTTTGCTCCAAATATAATAAAATAATTTTGAAAAATCTTTATAAGAATAATTGTATAAAATATTATAATCATATTTAAAATAAAATACAGATAAATTTAACAAAATTTTATTCGTTTTGAGGCCATTAATTTTGTTTTTTTTCCTCAATAACTTTGTTTTGTTTTCTATTAATATTTTTGTTACAATAATTATACAAAATTAAAATAAAAGTAGACATTATACTTAATTAAAGAGAAAGTGGTGATGGCAAATAGTAGCATCCATAAAAGCCTATTTGCCCACCAAAATCTTCCTCCAAGTTTAATTTAATAACAACCTCTCAAATTCTATGTCCCATCATTGAATAGAAAAAAACAAAATCAATAGAAAAGTATAAATTATAATAATTAAACATGTAATATTGGACTGTTCTTTCTCCCCTCTTATCACAAATCGAAACTCTTTAATTTTATAGTATATATATATACACTCTTTAATATTATATATATATAATGAGTTGTGATATATATAATAATTAAATGAGTTGTGATGAAACTTTATTTTATTCAATCAATCAAAATCCGATGGATTTGACAAATCTTGAGGTCACTGTTCTCGAATATTTTTGATCAA
>KE152099.1:513511-556634 GCA_000411095.1 Aethionema arabicum | reverse complement strand
TATATATATATATATATGTAGATAGATATGTGTGTGACAAACTTATGGATGAGTTCACATATTTATGTTAATTCAATTGGATTTCTTATGATGAATTGGATTATATTTATGTGTATATAAATAATGAACCAGTAGAAACTAGAAACAGTAATTGACAATAATTTATACAAATTAATAAGAGATAAGGTTGTAAAATTATAGTATTAATAAAAATAGAAAAAAGAATTAAGAATATAAATTAATGAAAGGGATTGTCATTAAATAGGGTCCGTAAGAAAAGCCATGAAACTAGGGCTTTCCTCCTGCCTTTCATGATCATCCACATGCATCTAGACCTGGTCAAAACACTAATTATTCTCAACCATCATTTACACACATATATATATATATATATATATATATTATTTCCTCTTATTGTTAATTTGTTCTATTTATTTTGTTTATCCTGCATTTCTAGTAAAATTACCAATCATTGTCATAGTCCAAGCGGAATTGTTTGTCCGGTAAAATCTTATTTTAATTGTATAAATAAAATAATTATAACAATGGAAGATAATTATATAAACAAATTTAAAAGAAAAACATTCTATTAGAAGATAATTATTAATTACTCCTCACAAAAAGTAGCGCATTTTTAATATTTCCCCTTATTATATATATCTAATTAAATGGAATAGGTTGAGAGGTAATTTAGATATATATATATATATATAACTAAATAATGTATAAGATGAAAATTATTCCATAAATTTTGAAATAAAATATCATTTCCATAAGCTTTATTTCAAATTACAACTAAAACATATGTTTTTCAAATAATGAATTTAATATTTTTCGTACAACCCCGAAATGATTTGATAAAAATACTTAATTAGTACATATATGTATAAGTAATTAACCATTTATATATACAGTATAGTAATATATTCACCATTTAAAACGTTTTTGGAAGTAAATAAAATTGTGGATGAAAAATGTTCGCTTTGTGTCCCATCCACCAATATTCCTTATAACCCCACCACATTTCCTCACTCATATATCTCGTTATCTCAATCTAATTTAATTTAATATTTAATTCAATCATCTTCACAGGAAAACAAAACACAAACTCAATTCACCAAACAAGTGATTTTTGTCTGTAAGAAGAATGTGTATTCCAAATGACGAAATTACCCTTCACCGGTGATAAACTAATAAAACTCTAGCTAGGTCTAATATCGTCAATTAAACTCAACCAAATTACATGAATATTTTTTTCTTACATGTATAATAATAACAACAATTAATAATTAATAACAATAATAATAATAATAATATCTATAACGACTTTGATGAAGTATCATCATCAAAGAAATCACTGAAAACGTCAGGCAACGTCGTCGTTTTATCTTCTAGATCATTACTAGTTCCTCCTGTGAATCCTTGAGTTAGCAACATTGTAAGTGAATCTCCTTCAAGCTCATCAAGATCTGCAAAGAAATCTTCTTGATTATGATTAAACGACGATTCTGGTCTATAAGGAGGTAATTGCTCATCATCTTTATCTTGAATATTTTGTTCATGATCTTCAAGATCAAACTCCATATTCTCAATACCTTCCTCTTCTTTAACCGCGTTTGGCAAATGGGTCTTGTTTGGTTCGTCGACTTCTTTGTTGTTGTTTTGAGCGTTTGAAGCGGTTGAAACGGTTGAAGCGGTTAAGGGTTTGGAGGAATTATTAGGGTTAGAGGAACGAGTAGAGCCAGCAAGAGCGTTACGTTGAGTAGGCCAAGGATGATTATGTTCAGATGTGTAAGTGATGACTAACATGTTGGGATCATTACGGCTACGTTCCACTTGTTTTCTAGCTGAACAACCTTTTGAACTGCTGCATCTGTAGTAACCCCTGACCAATTTTTATATATTTTTATCAAAATTAAATTTTTATGATAATAAGGGATTTTTAAAGCTTTAATTTACTTTGAAAACTTTAATTTACAATCTTGTTTTCTAGAAACTAAATGAGGATATTTTTAGACCTTTGACTATATTAGTTAGATGAAAAAAAACTATGAACTATTAAAATGTTTTTAAGTTTTGAATTTTGATAATTAGATTTTCTTAAATTAAAATAAAATTTGTACATAAAATTAAACCATAACCTTAAAATTTAACAAAAAAGATATAATTACACAAATATGGATTAATGATATAATAATTTTGAATTGAAATTAAAAAATCTTGGTTTAAGAAATTTGGTTATTAAAGTTTCGGATTTAAAAACTCCGGTTATTAAAATTTAGTGTTTAAATGCTTATTTTTGATAGTTGAACGTTTTTTACACCAAACAAATCAGAAGTTTATGGTTTAAAATTCCATATCCCAAACTAAATTAGCAAGGAATTTTTTTTTCATATATATATATATATAAATAAATTAGCAAGGAAGTTTAGAATTTTTTTTATAAATAGATTGATAAAGTTATAATTCTAATGATTGAGGCTGCATTCTATGTGTTGATGATCGATCATCCTCTAAAGGAAAAAGAAAAGCTGTATTGAATTTCTTTTTCTAGAAAAATAAGAATTCACTTTTGCCGATTATGTATATACATTATTACCAAGTTTCAAAAGATTGTTGTGTGTTGTCAAAACGTCTTGCATCTACACCTTTTATACTTTTATTTTTTCAAAAAATATCTAAAAAAATATAGTAGCATTATATAACCATCTATATACCGATTAATCTATTTATGTTTAATTTTTTGCAACAATATTTTATTCAATTTGAATATAAACAGTCAATTAACTCCCCTATATTACTTTTGGCTAAAAAAAAACTCCCCTCTATTACCAAATTTAGAGAAATATAGTAAATAGTAAAAATACTTAGTAAACCGTTCTCAAACTGTTCCCTAAGTTTTAATTTCCTATTTACATATATATGAACAGGGACATGTATACTATATCATCAGAGATGAACCAAACTGAGTTGGTCTATTGTTTTTTTTTTTTTTGTGATTATGTGTTTCAAAGCATAATGGTTTGATTTATCGGTTGGATGGAGATTGACACAATTTATTGTGTACATTTATCTGTTTTGATTTCTGACACCGAAGAAAATGTAAAGACAATAAAGTCCATAATCTTGGCGGTTTATCGATAAAATAAAATAAAAGAGATGGATAGAAACCTGGGATAAGGAGAGCCTTTGATGGGTTTTTGGCCGTACTTACGCCAAGCCCATAGATCAGAGGGAACAACTTCACCACTTGAACGGCTGTTCATGGCGGCCGGAGCTGGTATGCATACCACTTTCTTTGCCTGACTCTTCCTGCACCCATCCATATATATAAATTATGCAACACATTCTTTATTTTTCTAATTAAGCATCAAATTTGATTTTGTTTACTCTTCCTATATATATATATATAGAGAGAGAGAGAGACTGCGGCGCACACAATTTTCAAGATTGTAGGTACAATTAAGTATATATGTATGTCAATAAAATGTAAAAATTATACTATAAGATATTATTTTCAAGCACAAAGAAAAATTGGAAAAACAAAAGAAAAGATAAAATGTAAAGAATCAGAAAAGTTCATAAAAGGCTTGTACATATAGATACAAAAATAAAAACGAAACCCTAGTTTTTGTCTCTTATGTTTTTTCATGAGAATCCAAAGACATATTTAAAAACTAGTCTAATTGGATACATGTCCATCATTTTTGTACTAGCTGAATATAGTTTAAAACATGTAATTAAATCTCAAAGTTTCCAAAAAGGTTAATTAACCTATAAAGAGTGTAATTTATTTCACTACAATTATTGAATGAAAAATTGTGAAAGAAAATAATAATTAATAAAAAATTTCACATGGTTGTTATAATATTTTTATAATGACCCTAACATTAAATGTTATCGTTTAAATCAAGACGGATTAATTAGAAAAAAATTATAATTAAAATTAAAATTTTATTTTACCTTCTCTTAATGCCAAGATTACGAGGAGAAGAAGAGATCTGAATCTGTGACGACGACGATGTATTATTATTATTATTATCTATCAATACACAGTTTCTTGGACTATTTGTGTTTTCAACAACGTTAATAATCCCCCACGGCGAGGCTACACCTGCTGAGCTAGTACCATGAGCTGCAATCACCGGAGAATTACACGTGGCAACATCTTGAATCATGTTACTTTGTGAGATCCTTATTCTTGGAAAAATACTACATTGACTCTTAATTCTATCTTCCTCAAAAACCTTTGGAATTATCCTAAAACCGTTGTTGTTGTTGCTATTGTTGTTTTCGCTATTGTTGTTATCTCCGGCGACGGAGAAGTAGCCGGAGTTTGCGGCGAGGTTGAGTTCTTGTAAAAGAGGATCTGTTATCGTCACGAATGGATCGCCAAAAGGTTTTATTATTTGATGATTATCAGTAGTGCCGGTTCGAAAGTTATCGATGCCTAAAAAAAAAAATTGATGTTTTTTAGCTAGAAAAAAAAAGAAAATTTTATATTTTTCATACAAATTAAAAAAACAATTAATGTAATTATGTTTTCAACAATTTTCTATAAATAATCATATAACAATTAATAAACTATTAAACTTTTTAATTAAATTTTTGAAATTCACAAGAACATTCATTTAAACTATATAATTTCATTTTGAGTTAAAAAAAAAGCTATTTAGTTTCAATAACAAAAATATAAAAATTAAGTAATAGGAAACAAAACAAATTTTTAAAAAATCATTTATAATGGAACGAAAGAAATATTAAAAATGAAAAGAAAAATTTATGTTTTATTAACTACAGAAATAAATTGAGATGTTTTCTGACCTTCTTTAGGCAAGAACTGGGCCTGAGTATCGGCGACGACGGAGGAGAAATCAAGAAGAAGATCTGAAGTTGTTGATTGCGGCGGCGGAGGTGGAGATAAAGTGGTCGGAGATGGACCTTCCGGTGGTCCAGGAGATGATGACACGTGTCCTGATCCAAGTCCTCTTACGACGTCGGTTAAGTCTCCTTGGAAGTTGTCCATGTCTAGTGATTTAAAGACGCTGCACATATTACTTATAATAAACACTAATTATTATTATTATTATTCTTTGATTCTTCTTTGTTGATCAAAAATCAATGACCATGTTCTTGAGTTATTTTCTTGGGAAAATCTGTGATTTTCTTGAGAAAAAAAGAAGGAAAATAGAGAGAGAAAGAGAGAGACGCTGACTTTTCAGAATGAGAACATCTTCGACCACTTCTACATATTAGAGATGTTATTTATATATTTATTTTATATATAACTAATAAATTAAAGGAGGTGAAAATGAATTAAATAAAGATTCATGGATCGAGATATATACGGCCAAGTCTTCTACTTTTAATTAGATTATCTCTTTATCGAGTTTGCCATTAAGTTTATTTTTTATTTTAATATAAAATTAGTTCTGGATTGTCTCTTTTTCAGAATTAGTAGCTTCTTTTATTTAACAGTCAAATTCTCATCAATATTTAATTAGACAGCAAAAACTAACTGCGTCACGACAAAAATAAATGTTCTTTTGTTTTTGTTTTTTATTTAATGTGTTTTACACAATTTGATTAAATAATTTAGAGTCAGTACATTAATCATTTGAAACAAAGTGGAGAAACATTAACCAATTTTTGTTAGTTCCAACAGTAGCCGAAAACAAAACAGTTATTCAGTAAAATTTCGTTTTTTTTGTTAATATATAAAATAGTTATAAAATAAATAAATGTAACAAACATAAAGAAATGTGAGTGAAAGGGCATAATTAATGAGATAGTGCACTTGTGAGATAAAAAAAAAACAAGTGAAGGGGAAGTAAAGAGATTCGGCAAGCAGCCGCATTTTTCGGAGTACGCTTCCTTATTTTCCAATTATATCATGCCACGTGTGCATTCCAATGTATATAAACTATAGATATAAGTTTTGCTCTCTTTATTGGATACCAAGCAAATGATATGTTTTTTTTTTAAATCTATATTTCTATAATATATTATACAAATAGCTTATATATGTATTAATTGATTTATATAAGAGATATTTATTTACAAGTAAATGATATAAGTAAATATCTTCTATGGTTTTTTCAATTAAAAATTTTTCAAATTCAAAGATAATTTTTATTTTTTCTTCAAAATATGCACTTCAAATTTGAAGAACATGAGTCAATTTTTGATGAAAATGAATAGAAATTCTTCAATTTTGAAGAAAAAAATGAAGAATCATTAAAACATAACTTTTCAAAATTATTTTTCAATTTTGAAGAATAATTAAAAAATGAAAAACTATTTGACATACCTAAAAACCTTTAAAATCTGTGCATAAGTTTTTTATGGTTACACTATTCCGTTATTAAATTTTATTCGCTATTTTTTTATACGATGAATAACGTTTTTACAATGTATAATTATTCTAAAAATTAATGTACGACGATATTAAACATCTGACACTTCGAAAAAAAAACATCTGATACAAATAAAGATGTATTGTATGAAATGTCAGTACGCAGTCATATAAAGGAGTTGTATGGTCAGACATTATATCATAGAACTTGAATAATTCATGGTCCAATTTTTTTTTTTTGGGAAAATGTCCAAAATATATTACTCTAAATTATATGTTAGCAATATGTAACATTTAAAAGTTACCCGTTACTTATACTGAATACTGTACTTATATAGTCAACGGCAGTTGACTTGCTATTTAGCATGGTCATTTTGTTATATATTACATGTAACAAAAAAAGGAATAAAAAAATTAACTTTAAAATATACTATTAATAATATATTAATGAAAATGATTATAGGCAGACTAATCAAGAAGAGATGATTAGCCTTGCATATACTTACTCTACGCATTGCTTATGTCGGGATCGTAAATGACAAATATTAGATACCATTTTTATTAACAATTTATCTATGAAATGATTAATATAATTTTTTTTGGTAAATAACATAGGTTTATTTGAAACTTTAATTGTTGGTGAATTAGGTTTGTAGTTTATGTCGTTGAATTATTGACCATAATTATTTTAAAGATTGATTGTTGGTGAATTATTTTTTTTGTTACCGACCACAATTATGTTATATATGACGAAAATTGATAAAGATTAAATTATATTAAAATATAAAGAAATGATCATATATTTTTTATATTTTTTTATGCGACCCCAAACGATAATTTTGGTTGTTTGCGTTTAATTCTGACCCTTCTCATCAAAGTGCAGAATAATATTTAATATATTATCATTTGGAAACGTGGACTCTTATATATACATAGCGAAAAAAAAAACATAGAAAAATCTAAAGAATAATGTAAGTTAATTTAGTTTAACTGTAATTTTTATTTAAATTGTTTCCGCTATGAGAACACTGAATTATACAACCTTATGATAAAAACAAATATTTATACAAAATTGTTTAATTACGTGGATATCTATATATAATATTATTATATATACATATATTCTTGTAAATATTGTGATAATATTTTATCGGTATTTTTGGGACTGGAACAATATTTGTGTGCTAATAAATAGTATATTTAGCTAAAAACTTTATATTTTAATTCGATATTAAAAAATAAAAGAATATTGTCAAAGGGTATTTGATGTAAGTGGGGCACTTATCATTCCAGGAATCACCGACCCTAAAAGCGATTGTGATTAGACATTTTCAAAATTTATTCGTTAACCTAAATGAATAATATTAAACAAAATCTATAATTATAGCAAAAAATTAAATCAAATTATCTTGACCGTCTTATTTTATAAAGTTGATGCCGTCATAATTCATAGAGTATATTTTAGGATGGTCAGAGTCATTTATTTATGTGGTTATTTAAAAATGGGAGAAAAAAAATAGATTGTTTAAGACCAATAAATTTTTCAATTGTTTTTTAGATAAATGAATAATATAGCAACAAGAAATTATTTTTGTGTGTACCAAAAAAACAAGAGTAATTTGTCTGTGTATGTGTCACAACAAATTATTATTCTTCAAATGCACAATTCAAGATTGTTCCTAAGATTTTAGAAATCCTAAACATAGGTTCGGTTTATTTTCTAAAAAAAAATTGGGATATTATGGCTCTATTAGTTTGTTTTAATTTTTTTTAAAAACAATTCATTATACTAGAATCAAACGAATGATTTTTTTTTTTAGAATATAGTGTTTTACACTAAAACCTAAACATTTTTACAAAATTTAAAATCTTTAATTGTTAGAGGTAATCAAATGTTTTGATCGTTTGTGCTCAGACACGTCCATGTCCACAAAGCACATAAAAATCAATTCTAAGACATACAAAATTTGCAGCAAGCCAGCAATTATGACAAATAAGAGATCACCAATTGTTAATTTAGACATTAAAAATTTGCAGAATCTAAAAAACCAGGTATATTCTATAACAAAACAACCATCGATAAAAAAAATTAATAATTAAGTTGTTTTGTAAATATATGAAAATTCTATATGTTTCTTAGATTTGTTGATTTTGATAGAAATAAACAGGAATATTTATTATTTTAAAAAAAAAATATTATTTATAGATTTAATTATACGTAAATCAATGATCATAAAAACTCGATGATATGATCATTGATTTATGTTCAAACCATAACATATATGATATATATTTATCATGTACCTTGAATAATTGTGTCATTAATTCTTAGAGATCAACCTAATATACGTAATAATTTTATGTTTGTTGAACAAATATAGTTATTTTACAAAAATAAAATAAATATAATAGTTTAGACCTGATTCAACAATTTATAAAAAAAATATAAATGTTCACATCGAAAGAAATTTGATGTAAATGGCCGAGACTCGTAAAATAAGGAGTTTTCAATATATAATTTAGAATATATTTAAATCTTAGTTGGTCTATATATAGGTTAGTCTCTAGATTGATTAAATATTTGGTGCCAACTAATTATACGTTCGCTTTATCTTCCTCTAGATTTGCCAATTTGTCGCCAACGCCAACTATATATTTATTTATATTTTATTTACACCCAAGAATAACATATGATTTGTTCTGTTGAATATATATATATGAATTCATATATTATGCCACTGATTAATTATAAACTATAGATTAAAAATTGAAGAATGAGGGTTGCATCATGGGTAATAAATTCTTCACATGTTGTTAGCATGTGTTCTTGTGCATGTTGTACTTAATTAACTCATTTATTTTTAATATACATAAAAAAAATTATATTAATGGTTACTAATAACATTAATTAATTTTCATAATAATTTATAAATATATCTCACCTACTTGATTTTCTTTATTTTGTTGGCTAGCTGGTTAACAACAACCATTTTTTCTGTTGATTAAATACAATTAAAATTAAGAATTTTCCAAACTAGGTGCAAGAATTTTATTGGCCAAATATAATTAACACATTTCTTAGTAGTTTAAGATATGATATGATAATCAATTGTACGTATAATATGTCTTAACTAATTTCGCACATTTAATAATTTTTGTTTTAATTTCAATACAAAATATAATTAAAAATATAAAATTGGAATGATGACAGTTTTACAAGTACAAAATAAACAAATCAGGTGAAACAAACATATTAAATGATTTAAAATAATTTAAAATCGAATTATTTTCTTGAACCAGGATACTTATTTTTTTAACTGAATAATGGCGAATTTTTTTTTGTAAAAGAACTCATCAACCATCTAATATAGTACTTCTTAACGAATATAAGAAAAAATATAATAAAGATACAACAAACTAAAAATTACATATGTAGCTCAACAGCTTATATATTTGGCGAGGATCAAAATAAAATATAGAAGACATTAACTTTTTTTTTTGTAAAAAAAAATTAAAAAGAAGGTCACGAACAAAATCGAAAGGCTAGATATAGGATGTGAATATATTGGTCGGCTTCATGACAAACACTTAGTTCCACGTTTGTACATTACACCCCCATCACTATGTACTATCTTCTTTAATTTGTTTTTTTTTTCTCATTCTTCTTTAATTTTTTATGTTTTCATTTTAATATATGCCGGATAAATTTGCATATTATTTTAGAAATGATTTATAGTATTTCTTTTCTCTTGTTCAAAATTCCGAGTTTTTTGGATCGTACATCTCCTGTTTTCATGTTGTTTTTGCTGAATTTTTACATCGATAGAATTATGTTGTCTGTCCGAGTTGATTTACATATATTTTGGTACTATAATACATAAATTACAATAACAATGATGATTATTTCGTTGTTATTAAGTTTTTACGCTATATTGTAGTCTATTATCGATTGAATTTTAAAAGAGATACTCTCTCTGTTTCATAATATATGCATTTTTAAGTTTTTATTTTTGTTTCAAATTAAATTAACTTTTTATTTTTCAAGAAAAAAAACACTTAATTTCCATTTTTATCCTTATTTTCAACATATTTATTATGATCAAAATGCTCAAAACCAAGTGAATAAATAAAATTAATAGGAGTAAAATAATAATTTTATATAACTCCTAAAATATTGTGCAAAAACCTTAAAATGTATATAAAATGAAACAGATGAAGTATTTGACTAGTTAATTTGAACAATAAGTAGAACAAAGGTAGTTTTACAAATTTGTATGGTCACAAAAGAAATTAAATATTATATTTCTAAAAATAATTAGATTTTATATATACCTATTATGAAAACTTATATTAAATTATTTTATAACAATTCAAATATCGTAAATTGTACTTTAGATTACTTTACTTAATATATGTAGTATATATAAATATGTACACATGTATATTGCAAAACTCATTTATGTAACTTTGTATGAATATATATGGCAACTAATAATATTTTAAAAAGTTAAAATTTTTATTTATTAAACCTATTAATTAATTATTTATAATCTATTATACTATTCCTTTGTATAAAACTAATCGAACACTCAACATTAGATGAACCTAATGATACGTCAAATTATAGTATATTAAATATTAAATACATTAGTTAAAGAAAAAAAAAGGAAATATTTCTTAATTATATATGGCTTCATTTGCTTATTTTGATATTTTCTATAACGATAGATTTTAAAATAATCACGACCCATGTGAAGCAGGCCTCGTCTCTTATGCTCACAATCTTTTTAATATCGAACGAGAGCTAGAAATTAAATTATATACATATTTTTTTCTATATAATAAATAAATTCGTTCGGTGCAATTATAAAATAAATAAATCATGCCTCCCTCTTTCTCCGGTGACGCATGTTGAAAGAAAGAATTCAATAATAATAATTAATTAATTAAAAATATTGCAAGCAAAAATAAAATATGTATTTTAAGGTTTGACTAATAACAACGGATTTCAGTGTTCTAACTATCAAATGTTAATTCGTTTAACGCACGCAAACTAATTTTCGATAACTATATCTAAATATATTTTTTTGTTGTAAAAATAACATCTTTCTAATGTCGAATCGTTATATTTAAACTCATAATAAATATATGTATAAATGATAATTTAGTCTCAATATCATTATGTTACAGTTTATATATATAACAATTTATTTATTAGATCGGATTTATATTTTAAGTTTGGTATTTAAAAAAAAACAATCAAATATATATGTTTTTATTTTAGAGTCGATGTAACATTTCTATAGTATTTTTCATATATAAAATTTGTCCGGTCCACAGTAGATTGATAAGTTTATTACACCCACCGCCACTAACTCTGACCATATGATAAATAATGCTGTCTATCAAAGAGCCTATAGGTGAAAGCTTTGGCACCGTTGTTTATCTTTCGACACGTGGACACCTGCCATAAAAAGATGACGTCATCTTCTAGTTGGCCTCTGATCTTAGCCGGCATAATTAAGCTATCTTTTCCTTCCTAATTAAAATAAATTAGTCATTTTCAAAGGAAACAAAAATCCAATGAATTATTTACACATGTATATATACGGTAATTTATATATATATAGACACACCCAAGTACATGTGTATATATAAATAAAAAGTCAAATCGGAGTACTTTCATTACTTTTTTATATCCTTTATTAATATATCAAATGAGTATGAATTATAAAATTCTGAAAATGTGTATTATGATTTTTTTTTATTGATTGTATATAATAGTCATTTATTCTGCAAATTTGATAATAAAAATTTTTTATTCAATATTATTTCTTTTTTTCTTCAAAATGAAAAATGAATAATATATAAAGAGTTATTATTCATTTTCTTTACAATTTTGTTCATGATTTTTGAATTAATTGAAAAAAAACATTTTTAGTTTTCTTTTCAAATTCAAAAAAAAATCATTGGGTTTTAAGAAAAAAAAATGAAATATACTATTAGAATTAGTTTACGACACTCGAATATTGTTACAAAAATCATTGACACCATCATTAATTTTATTGCTATTCCATGTTTTATTCAAATACATTATTGATATATATCATATTATCAAGTAATTGTAGTAACTAAAACTTTTGTAAATTTTATTTTCAAATTCGACCAAAAAGATAGGGATTACAATTCATATTAATGCATATATATAAGTAATGTTAATATATAAAGCTATTATCTAGTGATGAAAATTAATGAATGTTATTGGGTTGTGTAGCACGTGGGATTATTTCCACATCTTTAAATAAACAATTAAATAAGTGACTTTACGTAAAATCGATCGTATTTGGCAAATACTATTTGCCCTTTAAGTGCTTCCCAAGTTCGTAACAAAAACAAAACACTAGTCATCATCGTATAATCTCTTAACATTACTTTTATTTTCAATTATATCTTCTTCATTATAAATTCTACAATTGTTAAACACATATATACCTGATAGATAAACTTAGGCTTTTGCTAAAAAAAATTATAATTTTTGTAAAATGAATTCATACAATTTAAGAAAAAAAGAATTCATACAAATATGTTTAAATTAATATTTAAGCTATTTAGAACACGCGTCGTGAACTTTATTTAGTAAAAAGCCTGACTCCTTTTTTCGGCCCATGAGGCCCAAGCTAGATCATTGGTGTCGATTGTTAATTTCAAAATATTTGGGAAGTTTATGCGTAAAAGTTAAAACTTAAGAGGTTAAAGTTAAATTAAAACTTGTTTCTTTTTCAGTTCGTTTTTTTTCCGTTTGCAATTTAGTCTGGAATCTGTGAGATCTACGAGAAGAAAAGAATGGCGACCATGGCAGCAGGACCTGATCACCTCTTTAACCTGAGAAACAATTTTTACTTGGGAGCTTATCAATCGGCGATTAACAGCAGCGAGATTCCTAACCTCTCTCCGGACGATGCCGTGGAGCGTGATTGCCTCGTCTTCCGTTCTTATATCGCGCTCGGTAGCTATCAGGTTTCTCTACCTTTCGACTCTTGTCGATAATATTTTGTTCATTTGTTTGGATTTCGTTTGTTTTGATCCTGGAGTTTCATCTTTACTTCGAATTTTGTGTTTCAAGCTTGTCATTAGTGAGATCGATGAAACGGCCGCTACTCCACTCCAGGCAGTCAAACTCCTCGCTATGTATCTATCGAGTCCCGAAAATAAGGTAACTCAGTTTGGCATTTTCTAGAAAAATCGCGTTTACTTGTGTTCTGAAACCTGTATATATCGGAATTTCGATTTTGTGGTTGCAAAGAAATTCAAATTTCGACGTGGAGCTGCTGTTGAACTTCAATGAATTTGCGTAGTTAGAGATCAGATTTATCATCAATCCGAAAGATCTCTGATATAATGGAGAATATATATGGACATTTCTTAGTTTCGTCCTAAAGAGCTCTGTGCATATTGAACTGATATTGCCTACATGTTTCTCTGAAGATGAACATTTCTATGTTTGTTGTACGTTACTGGTCAGGAATCAACTATTTCCAGCTTGAAGGAATGGTTAGCAGATTCAACTATAGGAAACAATGCTATATTGCGTTTGATTGCTGGTATAATTTTCATGCATGAGGAAGATTATAATGAAGCTCTAAAGCACACACATGCCGGAGGAACTATGGATCTGTAAGAGTTTCTACATTCTTTGCTTGATTGAATAGTTCTTGTAGCCTGTAGGACAGTTGAACTGATTGTTATATTTCTATGTTCCTGTATCTTTAGGCATGCCTTGAATGTTCAGATATTCATTAAGATGCATAGATCAGATTATGCTGAGAAGCAACTGAGAGTGATGCAACAAATTGATGAAGACCACACTCTCACTCAACTTGCAAGTGCGTGGTGGAACCTGGCAGTGGTATGATATGAACTATTCCATTTCTTTCGCATAAACTAAGAAGTTTTTTATGCAGTTTATACTAAGATGTTCTACAATTTTTAGGGAGGTTCGAAGATACAGGAGGCTTATCTCATTTTCCAGGACTTCTCTGAGAATTACCCGATGACATGCTTGATTTTAAATGGCAAAGCAGTATGCTGTATGCAAATGGGTAACTTTGATGAAGCTGAAACTCTACTGCTTGATGCTCTCAACAAGGTAACGTTTTTTTTCTACACAAAGTAACAAAATGTAATTAGAGATGTCACTTAACTACACAGAATACTAAGGCCGGCCCTGAAAATACGAGATCCTGAAACAAAATTTTAAATGAGGACCAATATTTCATATAACAAAATTATATAGGTAAATATATGATTTGGGGATGCCTCATACCGCTTGTTCCAGGGCCGGTCCTGCACAATGCACTTGCTCTTTATTGGCTTCTCTCTTACATTCAAACTTTCTATACTCTTGTCTATGGCTGCAGGATGCTAAAGATCCAGAAACTCTTGCAAACCTTGTCGTGTGCAGTCTTCATGTCGGGAAATCGTCTTCTCGTTACTTAAGGTAATTCTCCATTTCTCCACATATACTCACATCTAACAGGTCTTTAAGTAAGAACCTAGTCATGCTAATCCCAAATCAGACCGTAGAACTCACTAAAATCTTAACTGAGAGCAAGTGTATCATATCCTTTTGCAGTCAGTTGAAACTTTCACACCCAGAACACATGCTCGTGAAGCGTGTTTCATTAGCCGAAGATAACTTTGAGAGAGCGGTTCAATCAGTCGCATGAGTTCAGGTAAAAAAGCATATGCATGATAAGTTTGATTTACCACATATTTTCTCCGAGTTGGTAATTTGAAATCACAAGAACGTACCATCTTGTCTTTTGAAATCAATATATGAATCAGATTTTGCCATTGAATATATTATACTACTAATATAAACTGCAATCTCTCACAATCACTTTAGAGTTTAGTCCAAATCAAACCATATCTTGTTCCATAATAAATCCAGTAATTGGTCTGGTACGTGAGATTATTGAAAATTGAAAAATTCGCTATCTAAACCAAACCGAAATATGTAAACCAGTCTATGGCCCCGTTCATTGTGTAAAAGAAATCTCAAAATAGTTTTTTAAACCATGAATTTTGATAACTGAGTTTGTTAAACTTTAAATTTCAATAACTGAGTTCTTTTTAACAAAAATCTCAATTCTAAACTTAAAATTATAGTTTAATGAATCCATGATTATATTTTTTGGTAAAAGTTTGAGATTAGAGTTTAGTTTTAATTATGTTAATTTTTATTTAAAATATCCAATTTGATTTAGAAAAAAAAATCCGATTTTAAAAACAATTTTGATAGGCTAAAAGTTTTTGTCATCAAACAAAAATAATTTAAAATCTAAAATACCATAATCCAACAAAATATAGTCTTACACTAGGTGCATGTACAAATGAATGGTTGCTTCCTCCAATAAAAGCCTAAATCCATTGTCAATAAATATGAGTGATAATAATCAATCAAAATCTGAGTCTAATCTTCACCAGTGAGGACGCCATTAAAGAGCATCATCATCACACCAAAGCACAAAGATCAATATACCTAAACAGAAGATTACTTTCCATAGCCATGAGGATGAAGCTTCTGCCATCTCCATGCTATCTCCAAACTCTCTTCAAGATTGGTGTGTGTAGCTGTCCAATTTAGTTCCCTTCTGATCTTACTTGAGTCACTGTAAACCTCTGCATAGTCTCCGGCTCGTCTCGGCAAGTAATCAACCTTGAAATCTGCCCCGGTCGCCTTCTTACACGCCGTTACAAACTCCTTCACTGAACTACCTGCTCACCACAGTAAAACGACTACGTTTCTTTAAGCATTGAGTTATGTTACTCACTAAGCTGAATCTTTGGCAAGAACTGGTTTTATTATTACCTTTTCCTGTACCAACATTGTAGATTCCAACTTTATTAGGTTGTGCCTTTTGAAGAGCTTTAACATGAGCATCAACTAAATCAGTTACATCAATGTAATCACGTATGCAAGTGCCGTCTGGTGTATTGTAATCTGTTCCTTTAATCTGCGGATAAAACCAAAACAACATCAAGATTAAGTTTTTAAAACAAGAGTGGATCGTGAACCGAAAAGTTTGTTGGATCATTGAGTCATTAGGTCAGATTCGAATTCAATAATATATATTTACTAAGATTATATTCTATATAGACTAGACGAAACATAATTTTTATCATATTAAAACAAAAATCATACGACTAATAATAGTTTAGAAAATGGAATATGGTAAAACAAACCACAAACTTTGCTGATTTGGTGAGAAAAACCCTCAGCTTTAAAAATGGTTTTTTAAACCACGAACTTTGAAAACCGAGTTTTTTAGACCATGAACTTTGAAAATTGGGTTTTTAAGCCCTACAAAATTTTTTTTAATTAAAATTAGACTTTAAATATTAAATTAAACCATAGTTTCAAACTTTAACAAACAAAATATATTTCAAATTTGGATTAATTAAACTATAATTTCAAGTTTAAATTTAAGATTTTAGTTAAAAAAAAATTGATTATTAGGATTCATGGTTTAAAACACTCAATTATCAAAGTTCATGGTTTAAAAATCTATTTTGAAAGTTGATAGTTTTTTTCACCAAATGAACAAAGTTTGTGGTTTATTTTACCATTTTCCCTTTAGAAAAAGATACTAAAAAATTTGTAATTTTAATGTTGCAAAGCTTTATAAAATATACCATAAAACTTAACTTATAAAAATAAATAAATCAGTATTAAAAAAAAACTTTTTTTAATAATCTTTTTCTAATATATTGTTAAATCAAGTTTTTAAAAAAATTTTGTTTACAAAAATGTTTTATCTCCAACAGTTAAACTAAATTGAATAAAATTAACTCGAAAAAAAGTAAAATAATATTAAAGTAAACGTATTAATTTTAAATTTAATTTGATGGAACTTGAATTTTTTTTACCAACAATATATTTTTGTAACTTGATCTATAAACAAGTTATCAGGCTTTGATTTACTTGTCTAGATAATTACCTGTATGAAAAAAAAAAAAACTAATTACCTGTAACCCTGGTGTGATGCCACGTGCAGCATCAAAACAAGCACCAGAGATTCGTTCATATTCTCGAAGTTCAGGTCTAGGAACTTCACCTAGTCTACCCTCTGGATCAGATCCAATCACATTAAAGTATCTGAAAATCAATTACAAAACAGAGTTAAGAATATATATGAACATAATAATTACACATACATAAAGCAAAAGACTTTTTTTAAACTTATAACCTCAAGATCATAACTGAGATATTGGAGTTTTTGGAGAAATCCAAGATGATATCTTCTGCCATTTTCTTAGCTTTTCCATAAGGATTAATTGGGAATTGAGGAGTTTCTTCTGTTATTGGCATTTTCTGAGGCTCACCATAAGTAGCACAAGTGCTTGAATATATCAAAGTGTTGACACCATTAGCAGCCATTGCCTTTAGAACTATCATTGTATTTGATGTTATGTTCTGATAATACCTTCAATGGTCACAAGATGGGACAAATTGGAAAAAAAAAACTAGTGGTAGAGTACTAGTTGTAAGGGAATAAACGGTAAATTACTGAAGTTGTATGCTATAAGATATAAGAATAATGGTGAAATAAATTCTAAACTTTGTCAATTTGGTGTAAAATTCTAAAATTTAAAAATGTTTTTTTTAGATCCTAACCTTCTTGAAATTTGATAACTGGGGTTTTTAAACTAAAATTAAACTTCAAACATAAATTTAAACCATAATTTTAAAAGTTAACAAAACAATATATATAATCCAAAGTTGGATTAATAATTTAAAATTTAAACAATATACTATAATATTAAATTTAAAATTGATAATTTTAGTTTAAAAAAAAACTGGTTTTTAAGGGCTTTTTTTCCTGGGTTGTTAAAGTTTAAAGTTTGAAAAACTCAAAATTATCAAAATTCAGAGTTTAAAATCGAAGGTTTTACACCAAATTAAAATTCAAAGTCTATTTTACCATTTTCCTTAAAATAAACTATAAAATATACAGACGAGTAACGAAAAATACTAACTTGAGAGGAAATTGTGTGCTTTCACCAACATAAGCAACAGCTGCAAAATGCATCACAACATCAATTGCATTCTCTGAAAATATGGAATTGACCTGAAAAAAAATTAGTTTTTGTGTTAAAAGAAAACAATTTTGCTCATTGTTTTTCTAGGGGAGTGTCTTAAACTACAATATATCATATTAAAGGATACATGTTGTGCATCTCCAAGATCAGCTTTAATGAACTGAAGCCTTCCAGCTTTAGGAAACAGTTTTTGCAACCTCTCTATTGCACCATTGTTCCCACGTGATAAATCATCCTGCAAAAACACACACACAAAAATACTACATTTTTACTTTGATTTGAAAATCGAGAAGAGGCATGATCAGGGGCAGCCCTGAAAATACAGAGGTCTGAGAGGCAAAATCAAAAATTGAAACCGATATGTCAGTAAAAGAAAATAATTTTTTTTTTTTACAAAGAAAAATATACGATCGAAAACCGATTTAATTTGGAAATGATATATATATATATATACCACAATGGTGACGCGATATGAATCTTGTAGAAGGCGTAGAGCTGCATGTGACCCAATATATCCTGCACCACCAGTCACTAGAACATGTGTAACTCCTTTTTCATGTTGCCAAAACTGAAAAATAAACACATTAAACATTATTTTCACCAATATAATAGTATTTTTTTATATATATTAATGTAAGAATTTCATGCTTATTTTTATTTATCTATTTCTAGAAATATACTATTTTTACTATCTAAATTATCATTTTATATGATTTTAAGGTTTAAATATTTTATTTTGTAAAAAACATAATTTTTTTTGATTTTTTTTTAAAATTTAGAGTATTTCTATGTTAACAATAATTTAATATTATTCTCATAATTTAATTTTTGTTAAACAAATATAATATTAATATATAATTTAAACTCATGTTGTTAGATAGATAATTTTATTTATAGTTTGTTAAAAACTAAAACTAAAAATATAATATATAAATGATTTAATTAATTTCTAAACTATAAAAAAAATTAACTTTATTAGAATAAATTTGAGTCAATCATAACAAAATAAAGCTGGAAAAAAAATTGTGAAAACGTATTAAATTTGTGGTAAGATGATTGAGAAGTATTACCATATTTTCGATGATAATTGATCTGATCAAGAAAATCATTCCGATGATGGGAAGAACAACAAAAATAACAACACCCACTATGCATGCCATCTTCTTCTCAAACTCTACAAAATCAAATTTTATGTAAATCACTCAGTTTTGAATCCAAAAGGGTAATAGAAAAAAAAACACAACAAAACAAAAGCTTTTGACTTTGGAAGTAATAAACCCTAGAAAACTTGCAATTTTTAATCAATTTAGCAGCCATTGATGTTCAATTTTGAATCAATTTAGCCTTTTTTTCAAGGTTTTTTTTAGCATTCTTTGTATATCTTACCAGTAAGATCACGAGGCGTAGAGCTGTTTTGCTTCTCTTGGATTCTTGTTTGAATAGACTTTAGCATTTTGATTCAAATGTGAGATTATAAAAGGGCTAAAATTAACCTGCAAGTCACTAAAAATCAAAACTTTAGACAAACAAATGAAACTTTAGAAAACTATTTGACCTGAAATCATAAGTATTAGGATATCAAGAGATATCTTAGTATCTAGACATTATGAAATATTGTTAGATTGATTTCTATATGATATTTTCATAATTTAATATCATTTTGTATTTATGTTATTTATCTTTATTGTAATCCTATCAAATGAGAAACCTTTATTCAATAATCAGGGATAATAATACTCTCTATTTCTTATCAATAAGAAATTTCATCGAAAAACCATTTGAATTTAAGGGTAAATTAATTTGGTTGAAACAGATTGGTCTCAATAAATTCATATATAATCACAATGGCTAAAGAAATTTCACTGAAAATGAAACAAAATTCATCCCCAAAATCTGAGTTTGATCAACTTGAAGAAATAGAAAACTATAGAAACGTAAAACTCCCAAAAAGAAAACGCCATTAACAATCAAAACCAAAGAGAGGAATTTGTAGAAGAAACCCAGAAAAAAAGACAGTTGATTCCTCACTCACACCACGAAAATCTCCAAGCTTGTGCCTTTTTTAATGGTTTTTTTTTTCCAAGTGTGAGAGAAGATTTGATTTCAGTGTTTACGAAGGAGGAAGAAGATAAAGACGTGGAAACAGTAAAGTAAAGATACTTCCTTTCCGGTAAATGCGAGCCATTAAGTTCGCAACAGATATTTAAAAAGCGACGCTGCGACTGGAACGCGAACGACTCTGTTCTTTGTTGCTAATTTACGAGATTACCCTCATCTCTTACAATTATTTACGTTTTATTCAAACAAATATTGAGTGCAGCCCCGGTCCAAATGTAAATGGGTCCTAAGCAAACAACAAAAAATAGGGTCATCTTATAAAGAGTACATTTTTTTTCTTACTAAAAGATTTTGGTTTTTTAAGTTTTGGGCCCTAGACCTGGGTCTATCCTGTCTATGCCCAAATCCAGCTCTGATTGAGTGCGCTAGGGTTAGTACCCGTTCGGTTTGGTACTTTCGGGAATATAGGATTCATTCGGTTCTTTTGAAATTTCAGTTAGGTTCCAATTTCGGTTTAAGTTTGGATATTTGATAAAAAAAAAAATATTCGAAAAACTTAAAAACTACTTGAAAAATTGAAAAAAATACTCAAAAAATCGAAAAAAATACCCTTTAAACAAAAACAAAATACTAAAACAACCGAAAAAATACAAAAAAAAAATTATTTTCGGATAATCAATAGATATCGGTTTGGTTTCGTTCACTATCCAATATCCATAGATCCAAGTTTAAAATCCAATATGTACTTTATGCTGATTCCAGTTTGGTTCTTAATTTTTTTTCGGTTCGGATTCAATTCTTCGGTTCCAGCTACCTCTAGTACTCTACGCGAACAACATTCAATTAGAACACAAAGATGAACAATTTCTCTATAATCTCATCAGTTTTTGCCTTTCACATTACATATATTTCATTTTCATTCTTGTAAATTGTAATCTACATCGGTGCTTACCAAAAACTACAACACTAATGTTTCATATGGGGTCATGTTCAAGTCTTCTTAGCTCTTTTAATCGATGCTTTATTCATGGCATCAGAGATTTCTCTCCGTCTTTTAGCATTGTTTTTGTTGATTTCACCACCATTGTTATTATTATTGTTGTTGTTGTTCTGACCACTTGTTCCTCCAGAGCTTTTGTTAGCTGCTTTAAGTGCTTCTTGCACAAACACTTTAAGTCTCCACAAAGTAACATCAGTCTGTTCACAAAGTAGAGTCACCAGTTCAACAACAAAACCATAAGTAAACTGGATAAAGTTGTTGAATTAGGGTTATTACCTGGACATCAATGTCAAGTTCGACTTCTGGTGCTCCAGCTGCAAAGCTTGGGTTACTCTCAGAAACCATTTTTAGTGCCTTGGATAGATCATCAGGAGAGAGACGGCCTAGAGCTGCTGAAAGTTCTTTCTTTTCTTGAGTAGATAGTTTTCTGTGCAGTTTTAAAGCAATGTGA
Organism: Aethionema arabicum; assembly: GCA_000411095.1. Lineage (NCBI taxonomy): Eukaryota > Viridiplantae > Streptophyta > Magnoliopsida > Brassicales > Brassicaceae > Aethionema > Aethionema arabicum. The sequence continues at coordinate 534,668 of KE152099.1, read as the reverse complement.
TATGTTAAAGACTTTGAGAAATATGAATACTGTACAAGATATTTAAAGAGTTGGAGAAGATGTTAAGACCTGCATCTTTGTACTACTGTTTCCCGGAGTCTTTCGAGCTGCAGGTCGATTTCGTATAGCTAAAGATAGCAAAAGTTAGTGCTGAAACTTACAAAACAATGTATGATTGTGGTCTAAGGAGAGCAAAAAACTAAAAGAATGTTACTTCGTTGCTTAGATCTCTGGCCATGTCGAAATGAACAACGTCCTCTGCTTGCTGCTTTTTCACCTTCTCCTCAACTTCCTCGTCTGCTTGTCTCTTTTCCTGGCCATATCCCAAAAAAGAAACATTTTGGAATTGTTATATTGAGCCAGGGATGATTATGAGTACAAAGCAGTTTAACACATTACTCACTTTACAAAGAAGAAAAGAACATGGTGGTGTACCTCTTCAGCGAGTTTAGGCATTATGAGGACCCATTTTTCCTGGAATCTCGCCAATAAAGCTTCAGCCATCACATACACATCGTCTCTTTCTTTGTTATATTTCATCGCGTTCTTGAAAACCAACCTAACATCCGCGTATATCTCCCGTACATTGCTATATTCTGAAGCCTCCATCTTACTTTTAATTGTTCCTAAGTCCATTGGCTTCTCTATAACCTATTATGTAATGGCCAAAAGTTATCAACACCAGCTAATAGTCTATCAAATCACTCATTTAAGCAAGATTTCATGAAGTTTGGACTTCAGGGTTACTACAAAATCAGTATGGGACACAAAGCAATATGCATTGAATTAGCAAGCTTTGGATCTTTACCTTGTAATAATCGTCGAGACCAAGTCCTTTGACATCTACAGGTTCCAAAAACGGCCAAGCCCATTTATGTTGAGTAATCTAGCAGAGATAAGATGACAAATGGTTCGAACCCATCAAACTCTGACTAAACAGTATATTTTGGTAATCTAAGGAAACACTAAACCAACTATCCAAGCTCAGGACTTTGGAAGTGAATTAACAATATGGCATGAAGAAAAGAAAATATTTCTGCTTGCCTGAGAAAAAGTCTTGGCGAAAAGGCTCATAAGTTCAGGACTGGAAACATGTTTTCCCTTAGTTTTTTCTTTCCCAGCCAAGTTACTCTTGGAGGTGTTTGGTTGAGATATAGCAATCTTTTTTCCACCTGAGTTACTCTTAGAGGTATTTGTCTGAGTTGCTGCATCTCTGGTAGAGTAAAATTGTTCCACCTCCACAACTTTTTGTTCAAGCTGCTCTTCAAGATATGATCATAATAAGTCAAAAGTCATAAACAAATTGATTTAACACAATGATAAGCTAAGTCGTTTCCATAGAGAAGCCAATGTCACCTGATTCACTCTCTCAGTTATATCATCTACGCAAGTTCCAAAATCCTCCAGCTCACTTTCCCCTTTTGGAAGCTCTAAATTCCCCACATCGCTGTTTGGAACAAGCACAGGTTCCTCCTACACAATGAAAGCAGCTAATCAAAAGCTTATAAACAACACAACGCAACTATATGTTCCATTACCAAGCGTTTAGTCATGTAATCCATGAGATTGATAAGAACAACTAAGCAGAACCCTCTCTTGTTCATTGATATCAAAGCAAAGATGCAATTCTAGTGTTAGTGTCCATTTACTCCCTAGCAATTAAACTCTCTCAAATTCTCCAGTCAGACTAACAACTCTAGAAAAACTCTCAACTACTCATTGACTATTCTTGTAATGGCATCTTCATCTTCTTGCTTATTCTCTTCCTATTCAGAACTTCGAAGCGAACCGTGAGATCCTCTAATTCTTAAAGGGAAACAAAGAATTGTATATCTCTCTCTCTCTATCTCTACCACTTTCCGTCTTTATAAGCATATTAAGTTGAACTGAATTGAAAACTTTGTGATTAACCTAAAATCAAGAAATCGTAATTTCTTAAGCAAAAAGAGCAACAGATAATCAAAGGTAAGGCAAGTAGAGCAAGTAATTGAATAGTAAACAAAGTTTCTGCAGCGATATCAGGAAGTAAAAAGACTATTACCTTCACCGGTACTGACATTGAAGAAATGTAAGTTGCGAGAGCTTTTCTGCGGATATTAAGAGACAGTCGGAGAGGGAAGAAGAAGACAGCCGAAAAAATAGACGCTTAATTTTCATTTATTTTTAATTTTTTATTGGGATTAGGGTTTTGAACAAAATAGACCCGTCAACATTTTTATAGGCCCATCTTTTATTTGGGCTTCTATATTCAGCCCATTTTAAAGTTATCCTATTTTTTCATTCCATTTTAAAGTTAGACATTTTGTTTACATAAACTTTGGTAAAATTTGGAGAAAAAAAACTTTGGTAAATATTTTTATTTTCACCCAAATTTTTAATTATTTCATAATATGTAAAATACTAAAAATTTCAATGTTTAACTTTTATTACTGAATTTTGTTACAAAATTTGTCATTAAATTACCAAAGTCAAACAAAAAATAAATTTAAATTTTATTATTTAAACCTTAACTACATCACAATAACACCATATTGTTCCAATTCTCTCAATAAAGTAATTAAATCTCTAAAAATATCTTATATCTAAATTAAACCACCGACAACCTAACACTTCCAACAACTTTTAAAGTCCTTAATTATTACTAACAAATTAAAATTTATTTAATTTTTGTCAATATTCTCCATTCATTTACTATCTTCACATAAATAAAATAACACTAATAATAATCATATCGTCAAAATTTAAAAAACGTTGGTTTAAACTTATTGAAATATATTATCTTGTCTCTTCTTCTTGAGACCACCTCCCTAAATTAAACGAACATGTTAATCACTACTTCTCCACGCCGCCATGGACGACGTGCTTCCCACTTCTCTCCTCCTCCATATATAAATCCACACAATCCTCACTTTCTCCATCATCATCTTCACATTTCATTCAAATTCATTCCTCTACACATTTCTTGACTTTTTCTATGTCTCCCCCAGCGTTGACTTCATTCGAAGCTGACACGTGGCAAGGAAACCCTAATTTTGATTTCTTTGTGAAGAAAACAGAGGAACCGAATCTCACGCGTTCATCGGTGAAAGATGAAAGCTTTAGAATGGTGTTACCTCCTGCAATGTCTCCACCACGAGATACAGCAGTACCACTTCCTGTTCTTCCTCAACCATTAATTAAATCAAGAAAGAAACTTAGCTTTCATCAAGAATCAATATTTTCTCCAAGAAAAACTAAGTATAATTCCGAGAAAATCTTATACGATGAACAAGATTTCAAATGCAATGCCTTTTTCTGCATAGCTCTCCCTGGATTTGGGAAACATAAACCTTTACGATCCCCAAAAAGCGATGATTCAATTGTACAAAAGAAGATGATCAAAGCGTCGTCGTTTTCGAATTCAACGGTTTCGTTACGTGCTTCACTTGAGAAATTCGAGTGTGGCTCATGGGCTTCGAGTACAGCTTTTTGTAATGAAAATGGACGATTATTCTTCGATCTTCCTGTAGAAATGATTAAAAATGAAGAATCAGATGTTCAAGATCCTGTTACTTCTGGTTTTTTCTTTGATAAAGAAACAGAGAGTCATCAATCTTTAAGAAGTGTTCTTAAGACAAGAAGTTCTTTATCTAGAAGACAACAACAAACAGAGACTTTTTCGCAGCAGCCACGTGTCAAATTCTCGACTACAACGTCTATGTCTTGCCCGACTTCGCCGCGTTCGTGTATTACTCCGCGACTGCGTAAAGCTAGAGACGATTTCAACACTTTCTTAGCAGCAAACAACGTTTAAAAAAGCAGAGGATTCAAGATTATTATATATACTGATTTTATTATGTGTATGTATCTATGATTATGAATAATCGATTTGTAAATATCAATGGAGAGATAATGGTTGTTGTTTTTTTTCAAGATTTGAGCCTTTATGGTGCTAAATTGTATTGTTATTAGCATTTTGACGAAATTCAACAATAAAACTCTGTTTTTTTTTTGTGTGAAATTTGAATCCTTTAAATATATTATTTGTTGATTTTTGCGTTTTTGTTTTGAGATTGGGAAAGAGCATAAAGGGCAGCTGAGGTTTAGGGAATGAAGCAATTAATACAATGAAGAAACTTGTCACTCAAAATGTCCGATTTGACCCTGCGACTTCTCCGTTAGTTCTTCACTCTCAAAATGAGTTCTTTTATCTGAAGACCAAAGCTTTCTTAGTTAAGAAGCTTTCGGAATCTACCCATGTCTTTTTCACGAATTTATTACATACACTGACTTTGAAGCTTGGATTTGTGACAGAGACTTTTACTGTGAATCAACTCATAAATAGCTATGTCAGGCTACGAGAAATCAAGATTGCGCGTAAGGTGTTTGATGAAATGTCTCATCCAAATGTTGTTTCCTGGACTTCGGTTATCTCTGGGTATAATGATATTGGTCTACCTCAATTTGCTCTGTTTATGTTTCGGAAACTGCATGAGGAAAGATTCGTGTTTCCAAATCTCTACACGTTTGCTAGTGTCTTTAAAGCCTGTTCAACTTTGGCTGAATCAAGAATCGGGAAAAGTATCCATGCCCGTCTTGAGATCTCCGGGTTTAGAGGTAATACTGTGGTGAGTTCCTCTCTTGTTGACATGTATGGGAAATGCAACGATGTGGAAACTGCTAGACAAGTTTTCGACTCCATGGGTTATGACAAAAACATCGTTTCTTGGACCTCAATGATCACATCTTATGCTCAGACTGCTCGTGGCCATGAAGCTCTTGAGTTATTCAGAGAATTCAATGCTTCATCATCAGAAAAACCGAATCAACATATGCTAGCTAGTGTTATCAGTGCCTGCTCTAGTTTAGGTAGGTTACAATGGGGTAAAGTTACTCATGGAGTAGTTACTCGAACTGGTCATGAATCAAACAATGTGGTTGCAAGTTCACTTCTTGATATGTACTCAAAATGCGGATCTCTAAGCTACGCAGAGAAAATCTTCTTGAGAATTCGTAGCCATTCTGTAATATCATACACATCAATGATCATGGCGATGGCAAAGCATGGACTTGGCAAAACAGCAATCAAACTCTTCAATGAAATGGTTTCAAAGAGAATAAAGCCAAATCATGTCACATTGCTTGGAGTATTACACGCTTGTAGCCATTCAGGTCTTGTTAAAGAAGGTCTAGAGTATTTAAACTCTATGCTTAAACAACATGGTGTATCTCCTGATGCAAGACATTACACTTGTGTTGTTGATATGCTTGGAAGATTTGGTCGAGTAGACGAAGCTTATAACTTAGCGAAAACAATCGAAGTTGGACCAGAGCAAGGTGCACTTGTATGGGGAGCTCTTCTTGCAGCTGGTAGGTTACATGGAAGAGTAGACATTGTTAAGGAATCAAGCAAGAAGCTAATAGAATCAAATCAGCAAGTGACAAGTGCATACATTGCATTATCCAACGCATATGCTGCAACTGGAGAATGGGAGAGTTCTGAATCTCTTAGATCAGAGATGAAACGTAATGGGATTTTGAAAGAAAGAGCTTGTAGCTGGATTGAGATTAAGGATTCAGTCTACATTTTTCATGCTGGAGATTTGTCATGTGATGAAAATGGTGAAATTGAGAGGTTATTGAAGTATCTTGAGATGAAAATGAAGGAGAGAGGAGGTAGAGGAAAGAGTAGTTTAAGTGTTTTTGTTGATGTTGATGAGGAAGTTAAAGAAGAAATGGTGAGTTTGCATTGTGAGAGATTGGCTTTGGGTTATGGTTTGATTCATTTAAGTGAAGGATCAATGATTAGGATTATGAATAGTTTGAGGATGTGTGGAGATTGCCATGAGTGTTTTAAGATGATTAGTGAGATTTTGGAGAGGGAAATTGTAGTTAGAGATGTGAATAGGTTTCATTACTTTAGGAATGGATCTTGCACTTGTTGTGATTTTTGGTGACTATTTTATGAACTATTTAACTTAATGAAATGATGAATCAAATATTCATATTTTTCAACTCAAATGGATTTTATACAATTAATTTTGGTAATAGTTTTCTAAAATTTTACAGTATTTTTTAAATCAAAATTAAATTTTTAACACAAAATAAATTTTAGATTAAGTATACTATAGTTTCAAGTTTAAATTTGAGATTTGAGTTTAAAAGATCCGGTTATATATTGAAAGTTTATACAACTCGATTATCAAAATTCAAGATTTAAAAAAAAATTATAATATTTGAGACGGTGAAAAAAAAACCTAAACTATCAAAATGATTTTTCAAGTTCTGAACTTTGATTAACATAATTTAAATAATACGGAATATTTCAAATCAAAACTAAACTTTAAATACAGAATTAAACTATGATCTCAAAATTTAACAAAAAATAAAATCCAATTGGATTAGTTATACTATAATTTCACATCTAAATTTGAGATTTTAATTTAGAAATTTGGATAAAAAATTAAAATTTTAGAACACCTAGTTATTAAAGTTCAGCATTATAAAATATCTTTTACAAAATAAAGAAAATTCAGATTCTAAAATACTATAATTCCTATAAAAAAACCATTTTGACACCAAATGAAATTAGTTTAGAGTTTAAAATATCATAATCCATATTTTAAAATTTGCTTAATAAAATATCCAACATTGCAGAATAAAAGAGAAAACAGAGAGCTACATGCCTGAAAAAACCTGATCAGTCTCTCAAAATAGTGTGATTATGTTGATAACTCAGAGAGTCAAACACAAAAGAATGTAGTTTTTACCATTGCAATAATAGTTTCAACACAATCTTGAACAAGATTAAAGAGCCCTAAGATCAATTTTCTACCCAACCTTTATATCTCTATCTAAAGAATCATCCTACCATTCTCTATAAATATTAATCTTCAGTTCCTTGAGACCAAAAAGAAGGAAAAACCTGCAACAGAGGCCTGTGTTTGCTGCACTGCACTCTGTCCAAATCTTCCTTTACTAACCTATTCTAACGGCGAAAAACCTCGAAAAAAAAGCTATGCAATACAAAAATTGCATAGTTACTAAAAACTTTTCTATGGAACGCTTCTGTGTGACCTATTCTTCTCCTTGTAAGTAACCAACCAGAGCCTATGTACAAAATAGAGTCAAGACTTTGAGTGATGAGATCTTGAACAACTTAGAGCATCCATGGCGAGTTCAATCAGATCTATCATAGCTTCCACATCATGGAAACTGAAATTCACAACTTTTTCGATCGTAGAGACAGAATCAGCATGCTGTGTTTCTTTAACAGTGGCTGCTCTAAAAGCTTCTTGGGATTTTGCTGAGGCTTCCATTGCCATAAACATGGTGTCTGTCTGTATAACAGATCAAGATAATCATCAGCTTAATTTGGCACACGAAGATAAAACAACAAACACATGAAGAGTTTCAGGCAATAGAAAGATCCAAGTTGTTCAGTCTTTACAAAGATGTAAAGTAACGAAACTGCTATGGTTCAATTGCACACACACCAGTTCCTTAATCATTTTCTTGATAACTTTTCTTTAAAGAAGTTAATCTAAGATGCTGGAAACAAAGGGAAAATCGCCACGAATGGACCTACATCTACATCTAATCCCAAACTAAAAGGCCTCGAAAAAAGATGCGATTTTAAAACTCAAACACTAACTTTTTCAAATAATGCACTATCATGCAAACAATTGATGAAAGTGAGATAACTTACTAGGTCCAAAATTGGAACGAAATTTTTGTGGCTTCTAGCAACAGGGAGAAGGTTTCCAGCAACATGGGGAAGACCTTTTTGAGTTTTAGCAGACTTATCAATCACCCCTTGATGATTATAACTTTCAATGTCTGAGGCAGACGATGAAGGCGATTCACCTGAGGAAACAATTTTAATAAATGAAGATTGAACCAGAAACATTTAAGCAGTGTGTCACTTTCCCGTGTAAACAGATCACAAGATTATTTTTATCTCTAGTGTTTTTACAGAAATTAAGGAAACACTTAACCTCAAGAGAAAGCCATGAATTCATAATCTTACCTTGAGGAGTCATCTGTATAAATTTGTGCAATTCATTCATTTCCTCGTGCATACCACAACTGCTGGTATAGACTATCCTCATGCAAGCGACTTCCATGCATTTATAGGCCAAAGCAGCTAGAGCCATTTGTTGGTTTGTTTCATATTGATGGGCACAGCTTCTGTGACAAAAAGAAGAGTGTTGAATCACCACAAATAAGCGAATGAACCAAATGTAGCATTCTGTCAAGCACAGATCTGATGACACTGGATTCCTGAGAATATTCCTCAGAGAAAAAGGAGTAAGAACAAGAATTCACTTACTTGGAAAGTTTTGCTGCAGTCTGATAAGCTTCAACATGACTCCTCTTCCCCTTTTCCGCATTCTCAGTACTGCCAATTTCTAGAAGTGATGCTCCAAAGAGAAACATTCGAGCCGCTTTAAAGTTCGCCTCCTTGTATTCTTGATCAAATTCAGATATCTGAGCAAATAGTATAGAAATATATCCAAATTAATAGCGAACACAAAACTAGCAGCAGAAAGACAAGTGATTCTGATTACTCTAGAAGCTTTAGACTACATTAGAAGTAGGATATATATCTGACCTTTAAATAATCAGCAAGATTTCCCATCTTTTCAGCCTCTTGAAGTATTTCATTCGCATCCCGGCAGGATCTATCGATACTACGAGTAAAAGCACTGAATTTCTGTATCCCAGATCTATTTTCAGTGACTGTTTCTTTACTCGTGCAAGGCAAATCACCAAGTTTTGAGTTCTGTTTCGATAATTCTGGTTGTAATTGTTTCTCGTTTCCAGCATCCAGATGCAGTGCTGTTCTATTGTTAATAATTCTACTCCCAGCATCACTAAATCTTCGGGTTTTCTCAGATATGCTCTCTCCAGCTGAAGCAAGATTTTTCGGGCATGAAGGCCTTGCACGAGAAGATGAAACTGATTCTACAGGGGATGATTTTTTCTCTGTCATATACCTTCTCCCATTTTTATGTGATTCTACCACTTTTGAAGAACTTGATGTTGCCAGCCCAGAAATCTGCCCACTTCCACCCGGAAGGTATCTACATGATGTGTCCGGATTTCGGTGTTCTCGAGAGCCATCAACCTCATGAGGTCCATTCCTTTGGCGTGCCTTAATATCTTGGGTTGAAACCTTAGTAGTCGTCTCATTTTCATTTCGACACTCTTTTTGCTCACCATCTGCAAACAATTTTAAATTGTTTCCATTGTTACTGTGCTTGTTACCCAACAATCTTTTCTTTCTCAAAAGACTACTGATTTTGGCATGACCTTTTGTACCCATGGAGCTACTAGCAGCTGTCAGTTGAGGTTTGTGGTCAATTTTCGTTTTAGATGCAAGTAGTCTTTTCTCTGCGTCTCTTTCAACATCCAAAGAGTAGAAATCACTGTCATGACCCTTGATCTCTCTTTCTTCTGGGGTCCATTCCAGTTTTGGTTTATGGTACATTTCTTTTACTTTAATATCTCTGGATATTTCGTTTCCATCACCAGTCTTGATTTTCTTGGAACCTTCACATTTTAGTCCGACACCCTCCTTTGTCTTCTTGATCAGTATCTGGCTACCAGTGCCTAACAATGCACAATACAAAAAAGTTATTTCAATAAATAGAAGTGCAGCGCAGTGCATTGAAATTGTACATTAGCTAAGAGGGCTGAACAGACCTGCTGATCGACACTTTACTTTCTGGTCAATCTTATCCTCAACAAAATCATGTGACATACCAAGGTCTTTTACCGTACACTTCTTGGACAATGAACCAGAAGTTAGAGGTTGGGAGCTTTTCTTAGCATTACTCGCATCAGACTCAAGTTTAACACCAGTCTCACGATTGTGAGTCTGTGTAACATGAAGAACTTTAATAGCTTCTGTTGTCGCTTCCTCGCTTATGCCACAGTGGTTCATTCCACGCCTGCATGGAATTTAACAGCGTAAAGGTTCTGATCAAGGTCAAATGACCAAATCCGAAAGGTACTTTCAACAAAATATTATATCTTTAACGCTGGGTTCTATGGACCAAGACCTTAACATGGTTCAAAAGGCTTCTCCAATAAAAGAAAATGGAACCTAATGATAAAGAGTAAAAGACAAATACAGAAATATAAGAAAGTAGATGTGTGCTGTAGAATACATTAGATACTTACAGCCAGGTTTGCATACTACACAACCACACATCAGGAAGCTACTCTGTCAGGCCAACTGGCAGTAGCCTCCATTTCTCACAGCCATTACACTGGACCCAACTATCATGGTCGAGACTATCTGAAGAAGGTGCAATTGCAACATCTATCCCAATATCCGTGCTATTTTGTCCGATACATGCATCATTCTTACAAGGCTTCTTTGACAGCATTTTATCACCAATTTGGTTTTTGTTAACGTTTGGTTTCAACTTTGCTGGAGATGCCGTTTTCTCCTTCTCAGCTTGTTTCCCAGCAAACTTCATTGCGTTTGATTTAGCAAATGCAACTCTGGGATTACTTTCTCCATTTGTATTCATACCTTTCTGCAAGTTACTTTTTCCCATTAAACCATCTTTAGGACAACTTGCCCCACCTAAACCAAAAGTTGAGTTCTCCCTGGCTATCTGACCAGTGGATAATAGTTTCTTCTTCTTAATCTCACCAATTGATGGAGTCTCATTAACGTCAAAGCCGTCTACGAATTTCCTTTTACTTCCACTTGGAGTTTTCCCACAATCTAAAACATTAATTAACTTTTTCTGTAGCAGATTAGAAGGTTTCGTTTCCACCTTAACTACAGGTCCATTGTCTAATGAATTATCTTGCTTCTCTTTATCTCTCAAATGACACAGTCTATCAGGAAGAGGCGACATAAGTTGGTTTTCTGGGATAGGAATGACAGTCATTTCCTGTCTCATGAAGTATCAGTAAGACGAAAATCAAGCAACTAAAACCGGAAAATTAAAGTTTTACAAATAATATGATCTACCTGAAGAATGCAGGAAGGAGATTTGCTTGTAGGTACCATTCTGCTATTATCATCACATGGTGGCAAATTTTTAGAATCCTCAAGTGCAACATCATTGGAAACCATTGCGACCTTCTTAGACAAGAGTTCAGATCCCATTTTGATCACAACTCGAATAGGCTTGTGCTCGGAGAAATCACTGTCTGATACTTTTGCATTTTCTTCCTTTGTGGGAACATATTCAGGAGCTTGAATCAAAATGGGCCCTGAAGTTTCATGGTTTTGAGGATCCTGATGAATTCTTAATCTACAAGCAGGCACTGATTGAAACTTCTTAACCGCATTCTGCACAAACAATAGTTCTTTAGGACTCCTACTGAAAATACAGGTAAAAAGTACTTTCTAGTTATCAAACACACTAGCAAATTGCAAGATGTATACTATATATAATACTAAGTAACCAACCAGCATGTCAAAAACAAAAAAGTAACCAATCAGCACACCCATCAATCCACCAGAAGGTCCATATTTCTTCAAAGCACAAAAGAATCCATAACGAAAGCACACAGAAAATGAGGTATTTTCACTACCATATATGCCTTATCAGTGAAAAAGTAGTGCATTTTATCAACATTCATTCTATAACTCTTTTTCTCATACCTCTCCAGGTAAACTATTTGAAGATCTTTGTATGGCATTGGTATGTTTCTTAACAGAACTCCTTTGACATGATTGTACAGCTGGCGAATGTTCATCACCGGACAAAAACGATCCAAATTCCCAAATAAGTGGACCTGACAAATCATAAAAAAAAATCAATCACATTTCATCTCTCATATACTTTCTTGTTTACAACATTCCAATAATTGCTTACCAAACTGGTCCAAGCCTCCTCTTTCACTATCTTCTCGTAAGTGTCCAAGTACATTCTGCACTTTCTTGTCCTTCAATACACAAAGCAACAAAAATTTATGTAATGCACACTAAACATCATTATATAAGACCTCAGTTTTTGAAGTTAACATACCTAAAACCGTAACTTTTGAGATTAATTCACGAATATACACAGAATGGCACACACAAAAAACAGTTTGAGAAACACAAAAGAAGAAAAAGGCAGACTAGGTGCTCACAATGTAGGAGAGATCAACGTCAGGATCAAAGCTTTCATTGGTATTAGGCTTCATCTCTCCTTCTTCAAATCCTAAATTCTCTCCCATCTTTCTATAATCACAAAACCCTAAACATGCCCCCACTAAAATTCCGATTCAAACCCTAATTCTAAGTTCCTAAACCCCACAAACTAACTCTGCCGCAAACCAACCTTCTCGAAAATCCAACATTGGCTAACAAACCCTTTCAAACACGCAAAAATTAAACCCTGAGCATTCAGATTACCCCCAGAAACCCTAAATTTTCAATTTCCAACACAAGGAACCCTTTTTATTGTTTTAAAATCAAGAAATCAATCGATTTATCCCGTTATTGTCCTCTAACTCACGATCATGCTCATTCGATCAAACAGCGGTGAGTTGAAAAGTGATCGATCAGTGAGTCAAGTAGCAGTCGATTGAAAACGGCGTAAAAGCGTAAAGGCGGCGAATGAGAGTCGAGGTTACGAAAAACGCTCGCCACTTCCTTTCTGTCTCCGAGTTTTGTTGCAGAGAAGACGCAAAGCAGAAGAGTGTTAAGTTTTTTTGGACGGTTCTTTGGTTTAATGATTTTTAATTAATTGTTAATTCTCTAATTTTCCATAGAATTCGTTTCTCTCTCTCTCTTTTAAAATTAGGTTAATATTTTACACTTTGACCCCTGTATTTCCTACTTTTTGACTTTTATATCCTTTTCTTTACAAGAATCTTAATTCGATTTTGACTAATTCGATTTTGACCTATATTTTATTGTTATTTACAAGTGTAATTGATCTCGAGTTAGAATAATTAAATATGGTGCACATTTTAAAAATAATTTCAAAATCACATTTATTTTTTTTGTTATTATCTTAGAAAATATTAAAAAAAATATATAATTCTAAAGTGTGAATGCATCTAAGATTTGTCTTTTTATTTGGAAAATCTTTGAAGATTTTAAGAATATTTATTGAATTAAACCTTTTAAATATTTTTATTTGAATGTGCGATTTTCATATAAAGAAACTTGAATGAGTATCTTATTTAGAAGTTTTCTTTTTTTGACAATTTGTCAAAATCTTTAACTTGTACAGTATTTTAAAAGTCCTTTGGGTTAACTTGTGTTCCATAATTATTTTATGACAATCGGTCAAAATCTTTAATTTGTACATCATAATTTATTTTATTAAATTGCATTTTCAAAAAGCTTGTATTTCAATATCATTTACGAATCAAATTTTGTTACGTAATAATTTATATCAGCTAAAGAATTAAAACTATATAATTCAATAAGAGAGAAAAAAAACTATATAATTCAATAACATATATTAAACTATGATTTAATTTAAATCAACTTTTTTTTAACATAACTTAAATCAACTTAAGTACTCAATCTTTTAAACCTTTTCTATTGAAATATTTTGTTTGCATTCAAAATTAGTTAACAATATACATCATCAAAGTGCAACACTTCAACTTGTATTTAAAAATCTACTGTAAAACATGTGGTATCAAATGAGATTTAAAATCATTATTGAAGTAAGAAAAAATGTCATGAAAATTTAAAGTGGTGATAGTAGTCACTATAAGAAATTTTTAAAATAGTTTATAGGTATTTCAAATTATTAGTTATTTTAAAGAAAATCTGATATGCCATGTTCAGATTCGCCAAGTTGGGTCTGTTCAAAAATAATACAATGTTATAAAATAAAAATATTTTAAAAAATACACTTCATGTGAGATTTTCAACAATACACTTTTCATGTGAGATTTTTAAAAATACACGAATGAATGTATTAGTGCAAACAAAACATACATTTGTTTCTAAAATTCGTATATATTTTTTCAAATGCACCCATAAAAAGTATATTGTTTGCAAATCCTCAAAGAAAAAAAAAAGACAAACTAATTCATTTTAGATAAGATGAATATTATCAAATATCTAGTGTTTAAAATTTTTGATCAAATTGGCAAGTATCAATATATGTGTGTTGGTTGTATATATATGATTTTGAGATTGATTTATTTTATCTGTTAAATTTTATTTTATTTGTTATATTTTTTAATTTGGTTTGTAGATATGATTTGATTAGAAATGTATAAGCTTAACATCGGATTCTCTAAATTTAAACTAGTGATATGGAGATCTAAAAAAAATGTTGGTTCATTTTTTGGTCTGATTTTAAACAATGAGATCGCATAATATTCTAAATCATGACAGAATATTACTTATTAATAATTATAAGTATATCAGATCTATAAATAATAACCATTTAATGTACTTAAAAACTGGAAAAGAAATGTTTCCTAAATATCTTTATAATATTTACCAAACAAGTAACATGTAATAAGTCGTATGTTATACATTAATTACATGTTCTCGTAATATATACATACGTGGCAATATCTTTCATAGTGTTTAATTTCTTTTAGATATTTTTATCATTCGTTTTCTAATTTTGGAAAGTATTTGGTTAGCTTTCCTTATCAACTAGCCAATATTGGAAAGGGGGTTTGTTTGCTTTCATATCATTGTAATTAAAAAGTAAAAATCATTTGGAAAGTCAAGATTTGAAAAATATTTTGGACTTAATATTCTATTACTTGATTAAGAAAGTTAAGATTTTAATAATATTTGGGCTTTAATATTTTCATGGTTTAATTTATTATAGGTCCAAAGAGGGACCATTAAATTATACTATATGATTGATAGAATAGTAAGTTATTAAATGTAATATTATTAAATCATATATAACTTATTATGAATTTATAAAAAGATAATGACATATACACAAAAATAATTAAATATATAATTATGGTATTATAAACTATAAATTATTTTTATATGATGTAAATAAACACTCAATTATTCAAATAGTTTAAACCCCAGTCTGTTGTAACCAAGTTTTTTAATCCCTAAAATTTAATAACCAAGATTTTTTTATCTCAACTTCAAATAAAATTATAGGCTTATTAACCCAATTTTGAAATTATATTTAGATCATTGCGTTATCACATAATCATGCCACATCATCAACCTTGCAACATCATCGTACCACATCACAAACCATATCATTTTGTCACATCACCATATTGCATCATCACCTCGCCATGTCACCATGCCACATTATACCCATAACATATTACCATGTCACATCATCTTGCCACATCACCATCTTGTCACAACACAAGCCATGCCACCATACCACATCATCTATGTCACATCATGATGCCATTCATCACCACGCCATCACTTTGCTGCATCATACATCACTTTGCCACATCATTTGTATGTCATGTCATCACTATGCCACATCGTCTCCATGACACAATACCACCATGCCATAATTTGTTATTTGTTTCACCAATTGGAGTATTACCAAAAAAAATTAATATATTTTACTAAAGAAAGAAATATTATGAGACAAAAAAGAAAGAAAGAAATATTATAGATAGTCATCATGCCAATATTTGTTATTTGTTTCCAATTGGAATATTACCAAAAAAAAAACCAAAAGAAAGAAATATTATAGGAGTTAAAAGAAATATTATAGGAGTTAAAAGAAATATTATAGATAGTCAATTCTTTGAAGTTAAAAAAAAAGATAGTCAATTCTTTTTTAATAAAAAAGGAAATATATATAATCAATTCTTTTTTAACAAAGTGTAACTAACAAATAATTACCATGCTTATTATTATCTAACATATTTAGTGGACAAAAATGGTATTTTTGAGAACAAATAATTACCATGCTTATTATAATTAATCTATTAATTATATTTCCTAATTAATGTTATTGAAGAACAAAACAATTGTGTAACGTAAGAGGTAATAATTACACAAAATTATTTCCAAAAATATTATATATTCACAACTATATATAAACCCCAACATAGAGACACCATACATAGACGTTACAATAACACTTTTCAAACACTTCCAATTCTTAAAAAAAAAAAAATGAAGGTGATCGCAATTTTCTTGGTTTCTTGTGTTATTTTCTCTCTTCTCCCAACTCATTTCTCACAAGGTATATATATTTATATAAATTCCCATATTATAGATCCAAAATCATGTGTTTATTTTCTCAAAGTGTGATTAAATTTCTCATATTTTTTTTTAATTTTTTTTGTGAAGAAATGGAAGCAGTGGTGCAAAAGGAACCAGTGTGGTGTCCATCACAACAATTGTTTAATGGAGGATGCACAGACAAAGGCAGTCCAAGTTACACTTGTTTACTTGACTTCTTGGCTTCAAGAAGTGCTTCTGCTATGCCTAAGAACTGTAATTGTACTCCTAAGCCCAACGATAAGCGTCTTTGTGAATGTCTTGTTGTTTGTAACAATTAGAAATTAAATAATTATAAGCCTTTTTTGTAACCATTTGAATAAAATAATAAATCATTTATTTTATATCGTGGAACGTTCGATATTATTTCTATCTTTACTATTTTTTTTAGATGAATACTATTTTTTTTAGATGAATTTATATTATTGGACATTTGGTGTTCATTATTCTGAGTTTGATGGTGTTTAATTTACGTCATCGTTTTCTTGCAATTATTTACTAAATTGGTGTCTATATTTCAATATTTACTAAATTGAAATTATTTAGAAGATCATATTGAATAAGTAATATATTATTTAAGTTGTAAATCATAACACAATTAACCAAAAGTATTACTTTTCAAAAAAAATAAAAAATTAAAACCACATGTAACAAGTCGAAAAAAAGACACATGTAACACTAATGTATTTAACTATATAATTTATATTTATATAAAATACAAATTGCAATTATAAGGTGTGAGAAAACTAAAAGTCATAATAATTTGTTGTTTATATAAAAACATTTTAACTTCATTTTTTCATTCATTTCTCATTATATACTTTTTGTATGATTATCAAAATTTATGTTTTTATACAAAATAAATAATTTTGAAAGATCATATAGAATGTTAAATTATTGTTTTTTATCAAATATATTTTTTGAAGTTAAAAAAAATAATGTTATATTATACAAATATTTTAAATTAACATTATTTTATATAAAAAAATATGTAAGGAGAAATGATACAGAAAAAAAAATAGTTTGAGCGTTTATATAGGGATTGGCGTGCAAATAAACGCAAAAAGAATTGAGAAATAAAATCAAAATTGCAAGAAATTAACTTTTAGTAATAATATATTAATTTGCAAAAAAAAGTAATAATATATTAATCATAGATTTCTCTTTAATTTGGCAAAATATGTAATTGATTCGAAGAAAGAAAATGTAATTGTAAACTAATTGTGATTACATGTAACGATAAATCCCACAACGGCTTTATTTTTTAAAAACAAAACGGCTCAATTTTAAAATTTCGAATTTAAAATACCTTTTTGACGAAAAAAAAAATACCTTTTTTTGTAATCGTAAACTAACCATGATTAGAGGAGAAAAAAAAACTAACCGTGATTACTTTTACATTTCACAACGGTTAAATTTTTTAATAGCTGAGCGGCTCAATTTTCAAAATTCGAATTTAGAAATACCCTTTTGTGTCTTCTTCCTCTTCATTATTTCTTTCTCGATCTCTCTCGAACTTTTCACACCTATTTCTTCCGCCGTTAGAAATTCTCTCTGATTCCGGCTACTTCTCCANCTAACCATGATTAGAGGAGAAAAAAAAACTAACCGTGATTACTTTTACATTTCACAACGGTTAAATTTTTTAATAGCTGAGCGGCTCAATTTTCAAAATTCGAATTTAGAAATACCCTTTTGTGTCTTCTTCCTCTTCATTATTTCTTTCTCGATCTCTCTCGAACTTTTCACACCTATTTCTTCCGCCGTTAGAAATTCTCTCTGATTCCGGCTACTTCTCCATAAGACTCACTCTGTAGCTTGCGAACACCGAACTCAGTCTCCAAAAATCGCAGAAACTCATCATAGTCACCTTCGGAGAAAAAGTTCTCCAGATCTGGACACCCTCGGTTCGCGATTTCAAGTACCAGGCTCTCTCTGGCGAGGATAACGGGAGAGATTCTCTAGTCTGAGGTGTAATCCCTCTCTGATCGTCACAGATTCTTCACGATCTGGAGGTAATCTTTCGATTAACAATGCCGTCGTCTACGATTCACCAGTTTTTAACTGATATAGACATTAGTAGGAATTTTTAACTGATATAGACATTAGGTAAAATCGCAGAAACTCATCATAGTTACCTTCGGAGAAAACGTTCTCCAGATCTGGAAACCCTTGGTTATCGATTTCAAGTACCAGGCTCTCTTTGGCGAGGATAACGGGAGACATTCTCTAGAGTTTTCCTAGCGGCACCAAAATACCGGCCTGAGGTGTAATTCGTCTCTGATCGTTACATATCCTTCACGATCTAGAGGTAATCTTTCGATTAACAACGTCGTCCATGAATCATGATTCACCAGTTTTTAACAATGTAAGTTTTTCATATAGAGTAATTTCTTAATGTTGTATATGGAAAAGAAATAGAAAACTGAAATAGACATTAGGAGGAATTTTCACAGTGATTAGAGTATTTTCTTAATGTTGTCTTGGACCCGTTCTTCTCATATTAGGAGGAATTTATTGATCAGTTTTATAATAATGTAAATTAAAATTGATCTGCAGAGATGAAGAGAGCAAGGAGCTCTGGACTGTTGTTTTGGAACAAATATTGGAACAGATAAGAGGATCAACAGAGAAGCAGAGCAAAGAATCAGGTGAGAAACACTAAACACTTTTTTCTGTTTTTTGCTAAACTAAGCATGATTTTTAGTCATATATATTTGAATAATATAATAAATTTTTGGGTAAATGACAAATTAATTTGAGTGATTTTTTCTGCATAAAAATATATTACAGACAAATAATTCATTTTTAAAATATTCTGTTTGATTTATTTTCTTATTATTTAGAAAAGAATTTGATGTTTTAATAGACATGGATCACTTAGATTTACCTCATAACTTTTATGAAATTATTTTTGCAATTCATTTCTTTCTGTTTCTTCGTTTTCCTTTTTCTCTCATCTCTTTTGTTTGCTCCGACCACCGTCCTTTATTTCCGGTAGCTGATATTCAGAGCCTCACCGCTGCTCGGTAAGTGGTTTTGACTTTTCCTTCTCAGGTCTCCTTTGGTGGCTTATTTTTTCGATGTGGTTTCTTTTCAGGTTTAAGCTTCAGAAACTTTAGCCGTTGATTTAATTGAATTTTATGTGTTTTAGCTGCATTTTAGATGAATTCAAAGAAAAATTCAAAACTATTATCCTATCTTAAAAAAAACTCAGCTAGGATTTTAGGAGAAAATATGATGATGGTGTGAGGATTTGGGGATGAGGAATTGATTATGAAATTTTGTTTGAAATTCGATTGGAATTTGTTGAATCTAAGGGTAAAGGGTTTTAGATGAAATATTTTATGAGTTAGGATTTGTTGAGTATGGAAATTGGATTTGATTTAAGATTTGTTGAGTATGGAAATTGGATTTGATTTAAGATTTGTTGAGTATTGAAATTGGATTTGATTTAAGATTTGTTGAGTATGGAAATTGGATTTGATGAGAATTTGAGGAATTTATTGATTTGTTGATAATATAAAATTGATTTGCAGAGAATGTGCGAGGAGCCTGTAACTCTTGTGTTTGGAACAAATATTGAGAGGGAAGTCAGAGAGAGACGAAAAGGTCAACAGAATCACACAGCGAAGTATCTATCAGGTGACAAAAACACTAACTTAAAACTCACATCAACTACAAAAACGAAAGAACTTAAAACGAACGAACGTCAAACGAATGAAAACTCAAACAAGACAAACGAGCGAGTTTAAAAAATAAACAAACTTTTTAGACAACGAACGTAGAACAAAAGAAATTAACATAAACGAGTGTAAAAAATAAATGAACACAAACGAGAGTACAACCACGGGAGAGGCGCGAGCGTGAGGCGCGTGAGAGAGAGGAGCGNGTGAGTGATACGCGCGCGTGCGGCGCATGAGAGAGGCGCGCGTGCGGCGCATGAGAGAGGCGCGTGTGCGGCTTGAGGGCGGTGAGAGAGGATAACAGTACTAAGTTTAAACCGGTAGGAGAGGCTCAGCGTTGCTTTGGTTCCTCCTCCCGTGACTTTCATTGGATAAGTCATTAATTTCATTTTGTCGCCGTTACCGTTAGTTGACGGTGGAAGTGGATTTGAGATGAGAAGTTTTTGAACAGAGACGTTGACTTCTCCTATTTCGAGGTCATTAGCTCCTCATTTTACCAAAAAGTATCCGGGATCAACACAATGAGAAATAAACAAAATGAGTGAAATCGTAGATTTCTACAACCAATGAGAGACTAGTTCTCACTTATTTGATAGAAATATAAAATAACAAAGGACTTAGCGGTTTAATTTTAGAGAAAAAAAAAACGTCGCATAGTGTGTCGCGTGTGGCTTCGTGGCTGATGGAACTGTGGCTTAAGTTGTAGGGTCATGTGATCAAGCTAATTATTAAAAATGACACTCATCAATTTTAACTTGTAAAGTTTCAGTTATAACACAAATTTTTCATGGATTTTTTCAATAGTCCATTTCTTTTGAAGAATGAGTACCATTTGAAGAATGAGTACCATTTCTTTTCTTTAAAATGTTGTTCACTAATTTAAAAAAAAAGATTGAAAACAAGTATCTTCAGTTTCTCTACAAATTTGAAAAATAGTTTTTTCTCAAGAAAAACAATAGAAAGTAAACCATTAATTAGTCATTGGAAATAAGAAAATTTCACTTTCATGACATCTTCAAATTAACTAAATATTGAATTACTATTTCTCTAAATGGAGACCATAAACAAAATTTTGAAAAATTAAAGAGTTAAATAAAAAATTTAAAATATAAATTACATTTTTTGCTTACACTTTTTCATTCCAACTTTAAAAACATTAATCTATATATAATAGCAAAATGAGTTTTAAGGACTGATGATGTCATCATTTTTAATCCAACGGTTGTGATTGATTTTCAAAACTATTGATGATGTCATCAATCTATATCAATGGTTGAGATTAAAATTGTATGGATGTCATTGATAACACATATACACC
>KE152099.1:433319-484303 GCA_000411095.1 Aethionema arabicum | reverse complement strand
TAATCAAATTATTTACTATGTACTATATATATATATATATATATATATATATGGAGAACAAACATTGATGGAAATTAAAAAATAAAACCAAATTTAGTAATAAGTATATGTTTTTGAGAGGCAACAATAATAGAATTGGTTGGGCCAAGTAAAGAACAGTTTCACATGCAACCCCTTTAGGCTACACCCACTGCCACACGTGCACTCTTTATTACATTGTTTATTTTTTAAAATAATGTATTGTCAAAGGAAAAGAAACGTTACACTTAATATATTTTTTTAAAATTTTAAAAATTGAAAGAAACAGAGAGCATTAAATATGGCAACAAAACTTTAAATTTAATGCATATATCATCTAACGGCTTTCTTTTTCTCCTGGGTCCTCACTCTTCAAAGAGTTTTGTCACACTTACATTAACTAAACTTAATAAAATAATATATTATATAACTAAAAGTTATGAATAAAAAAGATTAGATCCACAAAACCATAAAGTATAAAGAAAATCTCATCACCAGTTGTAATAAATTGAAAGTTGTAGGGTATCTAGGTCGGTTCAGTCAACAAATCTGATGAATTTCACTCAAAGTAACAAAGAAATCAAATTCATAATAAAGAACACAACATCAAATCTATTTTTGATGAATTCAACAACAGGATTCATGTCTTTAAAGAGGAAGAATTAAAAGTAAAACTGGGTCTTTTTCACATATTTGATAAAGTTTCTGCAGATGATGCTATTATAAGCAGATAGATTCTGACCTTGTGATGTGAAAAGCTTCTTCTTTTAAGTGGAACTAGTAGGTGTTTTGGGTTCTTCGCCTGATTTGATAGCTGGAGGAGGAGTGCCTTCTACTCCCATCTCAGCTCTTAGATCGTTGATGCTTTGCTCAAGCTCATTGATTCTGCCTCCCATGTCATCGAGTGAATCATTAATGTCAAGGAGATCAATGTTTATTGTAGAGGAACACAGATAAAAAATAATGTTATCACATAAGCACATTTGCTCATCAAAATCTGATGACACTAGAATCAAACAAACTCTGCAAGTTCTCATAGTTTTGAAAAGGCAAAATGGTAAAATAGACCCTCAACTTTGCCGATTTGGTGTAAAACACCCTAAACTTTAAAAACAGTTTTTAAACCCTATAGTTTCATAACAGGGTCTTTAAACCAAAATCTCAAATTTAAACTTGAAATTATAATATTACTAATCAAAATTTGGATTATATTTTTTTTGTTAAATTTTGAAATTATGGTCTAATTTTATGTTCGAAGTTTCATTTTAGTTTAAAAAATCCCGTAGAATTTAAGAAAACCGGTTATCAAAGTTCAGGGTCTAGAAAACAACTTTTAAAGATTGTGGGGTTTTTCACCATTTCTGCAAAGTTCAGAATCTATTTTACCATTTTCCCTTTAGAAAAGTAGTACCATTTCATGGTAATTTCACTTAGCTGTAGAAGAGTACCTTAACTACCAAAGAAACCTATCGTATCTACACTATAGAATAGACATTTCTGACTCTTAATAACTACATTTAATCAGGAAACTAGACAGAGAAATCAAATGTGCCATTAGATGAATATCAATTCCTAGTAATAAATGTTTTCTTCCCTTTAGGATGGAGACACTATTATGGAGCATTATCATGTTCTAAGAGAGTAACATTTTACGTATCCTATAATTGAAGCAACATTCAAGAAAAACAATAGATTGATAAAAGGATATTCTTTGTGATGATGGAGTCCGACATTGTCTGGAACCTGCTTTGCTGAAACAAACAATGAAACCAAACTAATCAGAAACTACCTTTAAAGCTGTAATTCCAAGGCCTAAGAAGACGTAAAAAGCTGAAAACCCCACCATTTGCTGCAGAAGATTTTGGACCTGTAGATAAGAATTCAAGGAATCAGCATCAAATCAAGTGATATTATCTTCAAAATTAAAAGCATACTAAGCATGAGCTGAACAAAAAGATTATGATCACAGATTAAATTTTTCCATTATGGGTGAATACTCACGAAAGCTGTCATATCAGCTGTGCTCTGCTTAGGATCCTCAGAATCATGTCCATCCTGTCGCAGAAAAAACAAAAAAAAAGCTAAGAACGGGAAAAGGAACAGAAAACATAACTATTGAATTCACCAAAATCAGAGGATGAAGCCTATCCTGTTGTGATTGGAATGCAGCTAACATCAAGAAATCGACCAAGAAAAAAATAAACACGAACTATTCATTGAGAAGATATATCTGTGAAGTATCTTAGTACTCACATTACACGCTACAATCCCGAGAAATCGGTACCAAACACTATTTAAGAAAGACAGACACGTAGTCTGGTATCATCCATCAGATCCTGAACTTCATGTTCATGATACTGGAGTCTTTGTAAAACTAAATTCTTAAGTTCAAACCCGAAGATTAACCCGAAAGAAAAAAATTGAAGTAGAATGCTCAAAATCGTCAAAATTACACTATAGTTATAGAATTCGCCCTACATTTCAGCAAGAGCAAACAGACGCAGGAAGAACAACGACACAGAAATCGAAATCGAGCCAGATACTACTGAACCGTATAAATCTAATCGGAACCTATAGAACCCTAAATTCAATCTACAAATCGGGAGAATAAGCCTACATTTATTCCACCAGAACATAAATTCGATTGCAGTAAAGCAAACACATACTGATTTGAAGATGCAAACATACCATTTTAGCTTTTCTTTCTCGTCTGATCGGAAGATAGAGAAGAGTGATTTAGCGAAAAAGCGAGTAAACGACGGAGAAGAGCGATTTGGGTAAAATATAGAATGAATATTAACCAACATAAATAATAAATAAAATAATTCTCCAAAAGGTCCCTTTACTTTTTCCTTTTTCAAAATTTGAACAACTACTTTAGTATCTGTCATCATGACCTGGACCGGATTCAAATTTTAAATCTGTAAACAAATTAGCTTCTTGTATTGGTAATGACAATATCTGATGTTACAAAAACTACAAGAGAAAAATCAAACATCATTTTCCACCATATACAGAGCTTAATACAGACATTAACACAGGAATTAAACCTAAAACCGCCATTGATGAACCTCTCATCCTCACAGAGATTTTCCCTTCTTCTTTCTCATGTTTTTCACTGTAAAATGACTTTTTGTAGTCTCTGTTGTTAATGGAAAACCCTGTGTTCAACCCAGAAACATCTAAATAGATAATGAACTTTTTTACTTGGATCCCAAATCTTCCTCTTCTGATTCTGATACAACCAAAATCACTTTTCTCGTGTCTAACTTCATCTTTTGGTTGATTCTTCACTAGATTCATGTCTTGTTCAAGACATTCTTGACTTTTTTGTTCTTCCCAGAGAATTTCATGGTTAGAATCCAGTTTGGATCTGAAAAGATCCGATTTTTCTATCAGGGTATTGTGTTTTTGTGATGAATCTGCTTTTGAATAGTACTTAACCGCACAACATAACGTTAATAGCTTCAAGCTCCCTTCGGGTAAAGTAGAGTCACTAGTTTCCTCGTACTCGTCAAGCTCCAAAACAGTATGATCATGAATCAAATCTGCCATTTGCATTTCGTTTTCGATTCTTTCATCAGCACTCACATAAGAATTACTAGGCATGGCTCCATCAACATCTTTAACCGAAAGCAATTGAGTATCCTCTATGCTCACTGAACTAAGATTTGGTTCACTATCTTCATTGTTCTGTTCTGAAACCTGCTCCTCAGTTTCTACACTTTCGCAGGCTTTTTGAAGAGAACTTCTTGAACTTGATCCACCATTTTCATCACAAAGTGATAATTGTTTTCCTCTGGAGACTTCAAGGTTCTTGGCCTTTAAAGAATTCAAAGTTGGAATCAATTGAAAAGTTCCAGAACTAATACCTGTTTCAGGCTCACTCGTACAGTAATCATTTTCCCAGTAATCTTTAGCCTTGTTTATAATATCTCTTGTGTGTTCATCATCTAATTCTCTGCTTTCTAAACTGATAGATCCTCCAACTGGAATTAACGTTGCATTTGATTCACAAGTAACACCATCATTAGTTATCTTCCTGGAACTTTCTTGATCTGCCCTTTGTTCAAAGAGGCTGCAGGAGTTTTCATCTGATCCTCTATTTGCATCTGCAATGTTTCCTTCACTTTCCACCGGAAACTCATTGCAATCTCCCAAAGCAACACCAAGACTATTTTCATCAATAGTCTCAAGGGATTCACCAGAAAATTTCGCTAGCACCTTATCTTCCTGGGAGGATATAAGTTCAGGGGTAACAAAAACCGAACATTCTGCTTTATTAGTCATTCCTAGTTTTTCAACTTCTGGTGCTTTATATTCTACTCCTTCATCACTTGGCTTCATCAATGAATCAATTTCATGAGTATCACCACCAACATCATCCATGTCAATGCCTCTTTCAACCATCTCTTCCTCAATCACTGGATTGAAAGTTTCGTCAAATCCCATATTCGCCATTTCTGTATTTCCGTCATCTTCTACTATACAATCACTGAAAGCTCCTGATGTAACAAGAAGAGATTGTTCTTCAACAAGAGTATGTTCTTCCTCCATGGAAACTTCTGGCGCCATATCTTCTACTCCTTCATCACTTGGCTTCATCAATGAATCGATGCCTCTTTCAACCACCTCTTTCTCAATCACTGATTCAAAAGTTTCATCAAATTCCATATTAGCCGTAACTGCATTTCCTTCATTTTCCACCATACAATTACTGAAAGCTCCTGGTGTAACAACAAGATTCTGTTCTTCAACAAGAGTATGTTCTCTAACCAGTTCTTCCTCCATGGAAACAAATTCATCCATTACAGAATCTGAGCACTCTGGTTTATCAATCATTTCCATATCTTCAACTAGCAATTCATTATCTTCAAGCTTGACTTCTATGTCACCTTGAGTATTCACTACACGCACCAACGCAGTCTCTTCATCATCACTACCTAATATTTCATCAAATTCATCATCATCTAAAGACAACATGGCTCGAGGAATGACTACTTTTGCTTTCATGTTATCTCTATCAGCTTCACTAACTTCACTTTCACTAACACTGTCAACATTATCACTACTCTCACTCTCTTCCTCGCTGAAAGAAAACTGATTTACCGACGTTTCCTCATCAATATCTCCTGCAAATGGTCTATAAATCACACTCCCACCAGAAAATTCATTGTCAGGTTCAGTTTCTCCATCTGGATCTTCCTCCAATGGCGTATGAGCCCTAATCCCCCCTGTTTCTAGTGCAGTTTCATCGTCTGCGTCTCCTGAAGCATATTCAAGCTCGTCATCTGCCTCAGAATCCAGTCTCCTGCCATAACTACTAACGTCACTAGTGGCTGAATATCGTTCATCGTTAAGAGAACTAGAATCATCTTCATCAATTGTGAGAGGAGCACGAATTGGGATAGAGCATGAAGAAACCGAGCGAGAGAGTGTATTCGTGTTAAATAATACATTGGCCAATCCCACCACCGCTCTTGTTGTGGGAATTGAAACTCGAGGTTTTTCAAAATCCGTCGATGTTTCCGCATGAAAGGAAATGACACGAGGCTTATCAGACTCCATAATCAACCTTCTACGGTTTATATACCAAACATCGAATGAGACATAATACAACAATAAAATTGGAGAAAGAGGAACCAGATTCGACAAAGAAAAACGAAAAAGGAGATGTTTGGGATTTTCTGTTTGTCCCAGACAAAGATTTTAGGGTTTTGATAAGATTTCGTGAGGCTTGTGGCCGTAGATGTCACAGCGTGGAAGACGAAAGAACCACCATAACTAGGTAAAGAAAGAAGAGGACAAAAGAAAAACTCTCCGTGGGTCAAATTGAAAATATTAAATTAGAAGGAAATAACATGAAATATTGTAAGACTTTTGGGGCTTATTTGTTATTAAAAATTTTAGTGTGTTAATACTTTAGCCTCGAAGAAATTATCTACCGTATCCATGGCGGCTTGCCGATACACTTTATTCGTATCTTCTCCGACGTTGTTTCCGACGTACTCCACTGTCAGGAGAGTCTCCTTGAAAGTTATTCGGTGTTCTTCGGTTTCAAATCGATTCCCTTTGAAGACATCAAAAAGGAAAAATTATCTGCGACCTAAAATCCTCAGAACCTTAAACCCAAAGCCTCACGAAACCGATGAAATTAAAATCAAAACGCCAGAAGATGTTCATCCAAGCGAGTTATTGTCTAACAAGACCGATGTTGTAGAGGAGCTTCAGATCTCTAGTAGCTCGGTTGCGTCGAACGAGCTGAATAGCATCACCGGTAAGCTCTCTCCCGAGATAATAGCGAAGTATGGATGGTATTTGCTCGGAATATTCGCTTTTCAAACTGTATGTGCTGTTTTGTTTCTGGGAGACTCAACAAAATCCACGAAAACTCCAGAAATTTCAAATGATAGAACCGCTGATAGTAGAAATTCAAGTAGTTATCGTCCATTGCTTGTAAACAGGAAAAATGGACAAGGAACAAGCAATGGGATTATCCTAGACGAGCTTGAAATGAATGAGAAAATTGCAGAGATCAGAGTAATGGCACGAGAAGCACGTAAAAGTGAGGAAAAGAGTGATAACAAAGAACTAGAAGATCGCTTGAATCCTAGTATGGACATTGAGAAAGAGATAGGTACACGATTAGCTTACATGAAGAAACAATTGAATTCACAGAGGAAAGGGTTAGCTGGGCTACGTGTAGAGTCTGTGAACGAATTGAGAAATACTGATGGTAGAAAAATGGAGGATGTGAAAGAAAATGAGGAGAATTTGATCTTTGAGAAGAAGTACAAGTTTAAAAGCGATAAACCTTCAAATACTGTGAAAGGTTTTGGTGGAAGTAAGAGAGACAGTGAGATTAAGAAAGAATCTGATAACAAGAATAGAATCTGGTGGTTGAAGTTGCCATATGTGTTGGTATGTAATATGAACATTGTGATGTTAATGGTGTAGAGCTTGTACTTACCATTTTTTTTTGTTTTTTTTTTGACAGAGAATTCTAATGCGGAGTAATATTGATCAAGAAATATCCGAGGGTTATTTTACTATGAAGAGTGACGAGTTTGTGGAACAGAACAGGGGACAGGTTTCATACATTGTTGCCTTCGAGGATCAAATTGATGCAAGAAACTTCTGTTTTCTAGTTGAATCATTTTTTGAAGATTTGGGTGATTTTACTGCTGATGTTGTTCCCATATCAACCAAGGTATAACAAATAAGTTGAATCTCGAATCTTGCATCTTGAATCTTGATTCTTGATTCTTGAATCTTGATTCTTAGAGCTATAGATTCTTCTTAATGTACCCAATTGCAAACCCAAGGTTTCATAGGAAAAGAGCATATGATTTGATTTGAAAAAACTTGAAAATGCAGGATCTTGATGAAGAAGTGAGGTCAGGTGGGAAAAATGTGATCGTTGTGAAGAAGAAGCAACTTGCACTGTACGCTGGGCAGCCATTCGAAGATGTTGAAAAAGCTTTGCGTGATTTGATCAAAGAACACAAATACTACAAGTTTGGTTAAATCAGTAATTTTAAAGACAATTACTTTTATACCCCTAAAGAGATGTAAAAAACTAGAAATTAACCAATGTTCACATATTTGTTACTCGACCGGAGAAATTACAAACCGGCCATTAACCCGGTTGATTCGAACGAACCGGTCTGCGTTTCATTCATAGACCTAGAAGGCTTAAAACCTTTCCTTTCTTCTACAACGGTTCTTATTTCTCTCCAGCTCACCGCCGCTGGTGCGACACCTTCTCGTCGCCGTCATAATTATTCCCGCCTGAATAGTTCAGAAATTGCTTCTCAGTCTCGTTGGGGTCAGAAAAATTGTGTACGAACTGTGCAAGATTATAATTCTAGATTAATTGTCTGTAGTTCTACTATTTCCACTTTTGTATTTTTCTCGATTTAGTGGAGTTCATTAGGTTTGAAGTTTGATCAACGGAAGCATTATAGGTTCATTAAACCGTTGGCGGTATTCTCCAGAGAGATTTTCCGGGGGAAAAAGCATTTAAGTTCATTATGGGGAGAGAGGAAGAGGAGTCGACAGGGAGAGAGACGGGTTCCGTAGTTCCATGGATGAGAGCTCCGATTGACGTCAGCCATGTCGAAAATTGCTCTCTCGAAACCCTCCCTTGCCTTAACCCGAGGTAAATAGCAGTTTGAAATCGGATTGATTTGTGTAAAGTATATCTGTAGTTCATGTACTTATGTATGAGCTATTGAAGTTTAGGTAAGCTTATGATTTAAGTGCGGTAAACCTTCAAATTTGTTCTGTGATCTTCATGTATATGTTTTGTTATCAATTTGTTATCTGGATTTTTATCACCCTTTTAAAATATTCAGACATGTAAGAACTGTTTTGCATCATTTGGTGCATGATGAATCCCTCTCAATTTTGGTTTTAAATCTTCTATCCGATAGGTTGAAGGAGGCATTGCAGAACATGGATATTTCTTCACTTTTTCCAGTGCAAGTTGCAGTTTGGCATGAGACAATAGGACCAGGTGGTTTCGAGAGAGACATCTGCGTTAACTCTCCAACAGGAAGTGGAAAGACTTTGTCTTATGCTTTACCAATTGTACAAATCCTTGCATCTCGTGCAGTGAGATGCCTCCGTGCTTTAGTTGTATTGCCCACTCGTGATTTAGCCTTGCAGGTAGGTTCCTCTGCTATACTTTCCCACTGTGTAAGACACATCTTTATATTGCGAGAAAATGGAATGGTGTACTGAAGTTTTCCTTTTTGATACTCCTAAGTTTAGGTTAAGGAAGTGTTTGATGCTATTGCGCCAGCTGTGGGTTTATCTGTTGGTTCAGCTGTGGGTCAATCTTCAATAGCTGGTGAAATTTCACAGCTCATCAAGACACCTAAACTCGAGGCAGGAATATGCTATGATCCTGAAGATCTATCACAAAACATTGAAAGTGCTGTAGATATATTAGTAGCAACACCTGGAAGACTGATGGATCATATCAACAACACCAAAGGCTTTACACTTGAGCATTTGCGTTACCTTGTATGAAGATAATCCAGTTTTCCCTCCTTAGATTTTTATATCCTAAGTGTACACAGCAATATGTTTGACAACACTAATCGTTTCAGGTTGTCGATGAAACTGATAGATTGCTTAGGGAAGCATATCAATCATGGCTACCAACTGTTCTGAAACTTACTCAGATATCTGAAGATGGTTTATTTCCTTCATCTACAGCATTTGTTCCTTCTACTTTTGGCTCACTTCGAACTGTTCGTAGACAGTAAGTTCCATCTTTCTCTAATATTTCTTTGGATACTAATACTAATCTCATAATGAAGAGCCAATGCTGAAATTCTAGTCAAAACGTTATTTCAATTTCTCAGAAGTGTGGAGAGGGGTTTTAAGGGTAAATCATACCCAAGGCTAGTGAAGATGGTATTATCCGCTACATTGACGCAAGATCCAAGCAAGCTTATTCAGCTTGACCTTCATCACCCTTTATTTATGACAACTGGAGAAAGTAGATACAGATTACCTGAGAAGTTGGAATGTCTTAGACTGGTATCTATGCATTGCATTTCATGTCTTTTCTAACCCTGTTTCGACATAAGATCGTATCTACAAAAGCTTATATCCAGCTTTTACTTCTTTTTAACAGATTTGTGAAACCGAGCTGAAGCCTGTCTATTTAGTTTCTCTCCTAAAATCATGGGAAGGTGAAAAATCTATAATTTTCACATCCTCTGTAGAGACAACTCGCCGCCTATGCAAGTTACTCAACTTTTTCGGTGACGCAAAGATAAAAGCAAAAGAGTACTCAGGTGGTCTTAACCAATCAGTCCGGAGGTAATTCGGTGCATATCGCAATAGTCTTTTCGATATTAAACAAGTTTGGCTCACTTGTTGAACCGATTTTTACATGCAGCAAGGAATTAAAGGCCTTTAGAAAAGGTGATATTCAAGTTCTTGTTGCTTCTGATGCTCTAACTCGTGGAATGGATGTTAAAGGAGTGACAAATGTCATTAATTACGATATGCCCCCATTTGCCAAAACCTTTATCCATCGTGCTGGACGAACAGCTAGAGCAGGCCAGGCTGGACGATGCTTCACATTGCTGAGTAATCATGAGGTAGACTAATACTTATTCTGCACATATTGTTAACTCTAGTTTCATTTGTTTATTATTGTATATACAAATTTCAGGTAAGGCGTTTCTCAAAACTCTTGAAGAAAGTTGGAAGTGATTCGTGTCCTGTTTTCTCAATCCCACCCACTTCATTTGACTCCGTCCGTGCTACTTATGAACCTGGTAATTTCCAATCTTTCTGTATATAGCACATTAAACACTTTACAGAAGCATCACTAGACGTAAAAGTAAGGGATTTTTATGGAATTGAGATCCTGCACCGTAGATTTTAGACCCCTTGGTGATCACATTTCACTTGCTTGTAGTTTATATAGTTGTTTATAAGGACCGTAGCCAGAAAAAAAACCTTGTAGTTTCCCTATTTAGCGAGCAAAACCCACGACGTGGCCAGAAAAAACCTTGCAATTTGATTTTTGGGGCAAATATAACCTTTCGTCGATTTCACCCCACTCTATTGATGTTAGATTTAGAGTTTTATGAAAGTGTTTCAATGAATATGAGACCAAAAACATTCAAACCCATTTAATCGATTTCTTAATTGGAGTCTGATTTTGAATGAGAAACTGTTTATACATTTCAGCTTTGGAGAAGCTAAAGGAGCTGGTTGAATCAGAAGCACCCAGGACCAGGAAAGGACAACAAGCTTTTAAGCATAATTCAAGAACAGGTAACTCTCAAACCAAGCGCAACTAAACGTCATCAGAAGCATAGTTTCCTCTGGTCTTTCGGGTCAAATACTCAAACCGGTCGGATCCAGTCATTTTTGGACGAAAAGCTTTAAGTCAAGACTCAAATGGCGGGCTAATGTATTGACAACGTTAACAGCAGACAGATAATTTACTTGGTGTAGTATTTTTGTTATGTTTCCAAAATTTTGCAGGCTATTACACAAAAGATATATTTATTTATATATTGAATTTATATGCTTTGAAATGGAAATATCCCTATATATACATAAATTAAATTGGGGTTAAAAAACGACATAAATTAAATTTATATAACTTGAAATATACGCAACTAATTAAACTATATATCAATAAGCCTGACATTTAATCAAATTAAATACTTCGTGATTCAAAAAAAATGCTTAAAACAATTTTCTATTTTATTTGACCTTTAAATTTATATATTTTTTTTTTCATTCCGTTAAATTTATATTTAATATATATCGAAGTTAATAAAGTACAGAAATATAATTTTAAAAATTAAAAATTAATTTTAAGGTATTTTTTATTAATATTAAAATTTATAACAATATATAAATAATTAAAAAAATAGAATTGATTATTTCAATAATTTTGCTGATCCGGTAGCACTAGGAAAGAATAGGCGGGGTAATTAATTTAGTTTTGAGACAAATTTCCTTCTTCTTGAGTTTTTTTTTTTCTGTAGAACCCTAATTTCTTAATTTTTTTGGTTTTATATCATCTGTTATGGTTTTTGAATCTCTAGGGTTTCTTAGGTTTAGTGGTTGACCAAATTCCTTCCCTAATGGGGGCCATATCGAGCAATCGCAAGCGTAGCGACGAATCCTTCAACTTGTACCAACAGACTACTACTCCGTTTCTTCGTTCGCCATATCTCCAGCCTTCGAAGAAACGTAGATTCTCCTTCGGTACGTCAATAAATTCGGATAAGCAAGTTTCGTCTTCAAACCCCACAATCTCCAGGATTTCCAGGTATCCTGAAGCGAAAGCTCCTCTTAAACGAGAAATTCATGCCCCTAGCAGAGGGTCTCTTAGATTCGGATTATTAGGTCGTGCTTTAGTGAAGGCCAAAGCTAACGATTGCTGCGAGAAGGACGAGATTGCTCGCGACATGAGTAATTTTTTCGTCCGCAAATATGATGATGCAAAGAGAACCGCCCTGGGTACCTTGAGATTTCTTAAAAAGGATAAAGAGTTGATTGATTTGGATGATGAGCCTGAGAAAGAATCCGTTTCTGAAGATTCAAGCGTTGAAGTTGTTAAAGATGGGAAGGAAAAACTGGTTGAGGAGAAGAATGTTCAGCCTTCTTCTTCTTCCGGTGTTACGGATGTTCAAAACGGGAACAAGTCAAAAGTTGAAGACACTAGTAATATGCTTGATTCATTGTCTTTAAATAGAGAAGTGACAGATGCTTCGAGCCTCGAAGCCTACAAAAAGCTTCTGCAGAGTGCAGAGCGCCGGAATCCTAAGCTGGAAGGTTTGGGATTCGAGATTGTGTTAACTGAGAAGCGATTGTCAATTCTGCGCCAGTCTCGCCCAAAGCCAGTGGAAAAGCCTATCGAGGTAATGTATTGGTTCTTTCTCGAACTAAATATCATTGGCTGGTGTTCTACTTTGGATTTATTCTCCCAAATTCTTGCTGTGTTATTGCCTTCTACTGTGTAGTACATCCAGAATACTGTTATAAATTGTAAATTTGGAGTGATGTGCGGCTTGCGTTTGTTCGCCTCATTGGCCATTAGCTGCTTATAAGAATCTGTTCCATACTAGGATCAAAACCAAGCCTGATAAGTTCAGGTCGAACGGCATTAGCTAGTCTCATTCATGAACTATGTGGGATTCTTAACCGTAGCTCTCATTGTTTATACCCCTGCAGTAATAGTTCTTTTACCTATATGCTTTTGCATATGATTACTGCAGTTTTAGCTTTGAGATATTTCGTGTGTTTTGTTGTTGGAGCACCTTATTGTGAGTGTCGCTCATGTTTTGTTGTTGTTTGTTAACGTTGCTGTTGTTTGTCTGTTTTGTTATTGGTCTAATGAAGGTGCCTCATGAACCTTTTATACCTCTCACAGAGGATGAAGAGGCGGAAGTCCAACGTGCATTCTCTGGGAGAAATAGGTATGGTTTTGTAAAAGATTACAAGATATCACATTGCTTTGAGTGTTTTGGGAATTGAACAAAATACGCCTCTTTTATTCAGAAGGAAAATCTTGGTTACTCATAAAAACTCCAACATTGATATTACTGGAGAGATTCTACAATGCCTTACACCAACTTCTTGGCTGAACGACGAGGTACTGCTTGCTCCTAAACTTATTTTTGCACAATCTAGAGCTCTTAGACATTTTCTATTGGAATTTCGTTTCCAGCTCTGTAGTCTAGTATCAATATGTGTTTTCTCTAGTTAAACTTTTTTTCTTTTGTAATGTTCTCTTATGTAGGTCATCAATGTCTATCTTGAATTGCTAAAAGAAAGAGAAACTAGAGATCCTCAAAAGTATTTGAAGTGCCATTTCTTCAATACGTTTTTCTACAAGAAGGTTTGTTTTATTTCCTGTGCTCACATTGTTATAAATTGCAAATTCAGAAATCTTATTTCCTCATGTCAGCTTTTTAAAATGCGGAATTTTAAGAGTTAATTTTTCTGCTTCAATTCTTCCCTATGGTACCCAAACAAGTTGTGACCATTCATATGTTTATGAATCCTCGAGGGTGTTTATTCTCCAATTGCATTCTTTCAGCTTGTAAGCGACTCTGGGTACAACTACAAAGCTGTCAGAAGATGGACTACACAGAGAAAGTTGGGGTATGCTCTTATTGATTGTGACATGGTAAGTTCTCCAAAGAACCTGACGTTTTAGATTCTCTTTGTGATTGTACAAAGCTAGTTCAAATTATTTACGTCTGAACACATTTTTTTGTCTCCGCAGATATTTGTTCCGATCCACAAGGGTTTACACTGGACATTGGCAGTTATTAACAAGAGGGATTGCAAGTTCCTTTATTTAGATTCACTAAATGGAATTGATCCCATGATTTTGAATGCTCTGGTATGGTTTAATTTCCAACTCTCGTTCTCTTTATGGAGTCTCTTGATTGACGTGTCAGATGCTTTTGTACCTAAAGAATGCTCTAGTCTTTATCCTGCTGTTCTCCGGAAAATGGTTGAACTATCTTACTCATTCATCAAAATAAGGTGGTCAAGCCAAAAAGCAGTAATAAAGATGTTAACCAAAATCAGAAAAACTATTTCTTTATTCTCCCATAATGGATGGTTCGGGACTGAATATATCTGTCACTATATATATTGTTTTATCTTTATGATTATTTCTTGTTCTGAAGTATGTCCATAGAATTTTTGGGTTGCTGTTTTAAATTGGACAGCAATGTAAAAACAATCTAACCATACCTACTAGTCACTGTGATTGATACTTGAAAGGGTATTTGCTTCAGGCAAAATACTTGGCTGACGAAGTGAAGGAAAAAAGTGGAAGAGATATTGATGTTAGTTCATGGGACATGGAGTGCGTTGAATACCTTCCCCAGCAACAGAATGGGTATGTAACTACTGCTTTATTTGCTATCGTTATACGTGAAAGGAACTACCTTGTTAAATAACACTCCCTCGTAGAACTACCTTGTTAATTTTCTTCCGCTATCAAGTATGGATTCGTAACTCTGGTAACGCTGTGACCAAAAACGGAACTAACAGCCAAAACCTACCAAATTAAATACAAGCTCAACGGTGGATTTATCAGTACTCTTTGTCCTGATGGTTTTAGCTTTTTGTTAACTGTTGTCTTCTTTGTTTACAATCTTTATATTTCCAGGTATGACTGTGGGATGTTTATGCTTAAATACATCGACTTCTACAGTAGAGGTTTGGGGCTATGTTTCAGCCAGGTAAGGTCATCAAAAACGGTAGCAAGATTTGCATGTAACTTCAGAATTCAGATCACCAGTTCCAGCACTAGTTTCTTAAATGTTCTGCTTGCATTAATGTTAAAACCTAGAAGAATTCAGCAAATCAATCATTTCCTGTCACACTAGAAATAATATCAACTTTGCTTAAACAGATGCTTAATTTCATGGTCACGAGATACAGCACACACTCTAAATAAGTTATAGCTAAGAGCAGATTCATTGTCTAGAACCCAGATCAAAATATTATCTCATGTGCTGCTGGTTAGTTTCCTAGTAATGAATCTGATTTTGCCTTACTTTGGTGCAGGAAGACATGCCATACTTCCGGCTTAGAACAGCGAAGGAGATTCTGAGACTGCAAGCTGATTAACATTGCTCTCAACGCTCTGTGCAGTTTCAGTTCTTGTAGTTGTGGTTTCTTCATTGTTGATTTGTTCTATAAATCCCACTCCTCTTAGGGCAAGTGAAGAACCTCGTCTTCAAATGCAAAGGTAAAAACATCAAGCTAAAAGCTCTTAAAGCTCTTTTTTTCTCTTTTGATTTTGTTTTATTTGTATTGTATCCGCAGCGGTTTAAGATTGTGGATAAAACGTGTCTTAGTGTTTTATTAATGTGGTTAGTCTTACAGAGAGAAGATATATATAAATATGGCTTTAGTTGTTTGTTCTGATCTGGTCCACTACGATTCACATTTTTAAAGATTGAGAAATTTACTCAAATCTTTGGTGGACTTTGTGTATAATATAATCGTCCAGTTTATTTAAGAACATCTTTCATTTTATATATGATCATTAATTTATAATACAGATAGGTTTAACTTTACACAATCGGTCACAGGGTATATGTATGAGATTCAATGCACAATTAAATCTCAACTTATTTATTAAGGTTGTGTTTCACGAGTGTTAATCTAACAAATAGATAATGATACTGAAATTTTGTAGGTTTAACTCGCGAGAAATTGCGAGTTCCAAAAATTTAATTCAACAATGGATGTAACATTTAACTTTTTGAATATCTTTTGGTTAACTACAAGACCGAACACTAAAATTAAGCAAATCAATTAATTAAAAAAATAAATAAGAGCTTAGATCACCAAATTGAAAAGATTATAATTTTATTGCGGCAAAATTCAGAAATTATTCACCATTGTCTCTTTTTTATCGGTATTATTATGTTCAATTTGAATAAATATTACGTTTGCAATACACAAAAAAAGTAGTTTTAAACAATTTTGCAACCATATATACACAAAATTACATTTTGTACGCTCACAGAGATATACAACATACAGATGCTTCAGAGTTTCACATGACTGTTATTCTGGTAAAAACTTTGATCCACAATTTCATTATCAATAAGTTGTAGTTGTAGAGGCATGCATCATTGTATACAACACTTGAAAAAGATACATCAAATCAAAAACCCAAAACTTAAAAATTGCCAAATTAAAAATCCCCCACCCACACAGTCCCCAATTCACAAACACAACCAAACCAAGGGAGATGATTTGTGTGTATATTAAGAAAGATTACCTGCACTGGAGAAACTGACACTTTAACTTCACTCCTTTCGTGTACCAAAACCATCTCAATAAAAGCCACCAAAGGATCAGTTCCAGTGAAATATAGGAACGTTGATCCATCACTTTCCGCCGATAGAAAAGCGGTTTCGGACTTGACCTGTTGTTGTCTATCGCGGAACTCTCTTCCGACTTAGTATCTCTTGTTCTTTTAATCGATGTTGGAACCGAGCAAGACGAGCTTGGAGGCTGACAAGTCCAGCTGCTTTTCGAGACAAAACAAAACTTAGCTGCGTCACGTAGTTGTCGATCATGCTCCCTGGCTGATCTACCTCAGCTAGTAGTTTCATTTCCTGGTTAAAAACCAACCCCAATGTTAAACGAACACAAGACAGAAAGCCAATCACAAGTTATATCGAATCGGGGTCTGTTTGTTTGCGTGTCTAGGAGACGGCGACGAAATTTTATGTTCGTTTTGAACAAGCGACATGTTGCTAAGACTTGTAGCTGAAACTCGTCGATGAGCATGTTTATTTACCTATAGCTGGTTCAGCAATAAGTTTTGGTGATTAAAAATTAAAGGCCGATTCGAATATAAAATCGCTCATCGCCAAAACATGTTGCTGAACCACGGACAGGTAAACGAACAAAACTTTATCGCTTGTCCTGACGACACTAAACAAACAACATTACTCATCGCACAAACGAACAAACCCCATCATGTATGTGATGTGATCTGCACCTTCGAGAGGGACATGACTTACCTCACGAACGATCTCCATTGTATCCTCTATTTCTTTTCTGTGTGCTGAAATTAAAGCTTCCTCCTCCTGCCATAGTTTAAGACAATAATATGAGGCAGCCATTACTACATAAAATGGATAGAGCTTCTGAAACTCTTCCACTGTTTTACGGATGTAATACTTTTAGAAGCAGATGGGTCAATGGTTTCGTTACCTCGAGCAATGCATCAATATTTTCATCAAGAGAAGGCTCCGTTTCATATTGCCTTGAAGCAATATCACTTGTGTTCTGACTAGTAGTATTACGCTGTCTAGAGTTTGTCAAGGTTGGGATTTCTGACACACTGACATCTCTTTTTGATAAGTTTTGAGGTCTTTCTGGTTTCTCCTCCCGGATACTTTTCCTCCGAGGCGGCGACACCTTTTTCACTTTTTCTTCTTGGTCTGAAGTATCTTGAGAATACGAAGATGTGTACATCCTTTGACTAGTCGAGCCGCCAAAAGAATTGCTCAAATCCGACCTTCCCTTGTCCATTGTAATCGATGGTATTCCACTTTCTTCTCTAACGTTGGTTTGATACGAAGTTGAGTATTGTGTTGGCTGCTTGAATTCAATGCCCGAGGTAAAGTAGCTGTCCTTATCTACCCTTCTCGCCGTTTCCGGTACGTTCACTTCCCGTGGAGACTCAAAGACATCGTCTACATCATTTGAAGGTAGTTGAGAAGAAGCTAAAGAAACATCCTTGTTAGTTTGAGGCAGCGAATTGGAAGTTTGGTCCTTCTTGCCATTTCCACTCTTGGATAGACTCTTAACCCTGTTGAATTAATAAATCAGACAGGTTAATAAAGCTGAAGTTGAGAGACTCAAGAAGTTTTTTTAGGACATTAACATACCGATCAGCGTATCTTAATGTATTAAGTGTGTGTTCACACGATCCTTCATTTGGAGAGATGCATGAAATCATCACAGTTCTTGAGTTTCCAACGAATGAATCACGGAGCACTTCAGTTAGTTTGCTTCCGCGAAATGGTATATGCAATTGGTCATTGTCCAGTGCACGTATACATTCTTTGAGAGCTAACAGACTCTTATTGATTTCTGCACCTTCAATCCTGAAAATCAATCGCCAAAAAAAAACCAAACAGTTTAGATCAATAGTGACAGTTCTGAAGGAAGAATGTTTAAGTGCCTTTGAAATATTTCTTTGATGACAAGTGAAATTAAACGAAGAATTACATATATGAGAAAGTAACTGAGATGAAAAACGTGAACTTACCTTGTCTGACGGTCATTGTCTGTGGTGTCTGCACCTCTTTCACTGCCAGCGAGATCGATGAAAGAAATCTTCCCCACAACTTTCCCACGTGATTCATTAGCGTCACTAATATTTCGTCTCGTGTCTTTTACCTCAACATGCTTCTTGACAACAAGCTGTAAAATAGCATGTGATCTAGAAGATTCTTCATTAGCGCCAGTTGATCCTGTGCTTCTTGAAGCATTTCCTTTATCGATGAACTCCTTTACAATTTGAACATCCGATACCTCGAACTCTTGCAGGCCAACGATACAAACTTGTTGTCTACCATCTTCTCGCATACAAAGCTTCCTACTCAGCAACAATCGAAATATTCAGTCAACTGTAAACAGCCATTTGAATACAAGCGAACAATAACAAAAAGTATGGAGACTGAAAAAAGAATACAAATGTATATACTACACTATCCTATGGCATGCAGGTGAAGTGACAATGATGTTAAAATGTGCCTCAACAAGGTGACGTTTAGTAGCACTAGTTCAAAAGCAAAAAGGCAAATAACGGCAAAATAACAACTGTGACATTTATAAAAAATAAGATGAGGAGAAGAAACACTAACTTTCTCTCGGAAAGAAGATCGAACAGCTTTCCACCATATATCTCAAAATAACTGAGCCACAACTTCAGCTTCTGATCACGATATACTGGCTGATTCAACATCCTCATAAGATCTTGGACAGCACGTATAGGCAGTGGTTTCATTGTGAATGTCTTACCACTACCTAAATATGGAAAAACATTACCAAGACACAAAAAACATAAAGATACTATTAGCAAGAAAAAAATAGAACACACTGGGAAAAACAGAACTGATAAAACCCGGTTGGTCAGACATACAACTTGGTTAGCCATCAGAAATACTTCCTCTGAATCAGATACAAATTCGTACCTGTTTGACCATATGCAAAACAGGTGGCTTTGGTTCTTTGGAAAATAGTGGGAATAATCGGCTCTATGGTGGCCCGATACACCTGATCAAAGGAACAGCAAACTTAAGAAACAGAAAGAGCAGCTACTGTAATGCACTCATTCACCTATTCAAACTAGGAATAAGAAGGATGATAAGGGCTATTGAACTTGAGTTTAAAGTCCATGGGTTGGTTATATTAAATTTATCTATGTTAACTCACATCTTGAATTACAATTGGGCACTCCGGTTAAGATTTTTTATGGGATTCAATTCCTTAGAGCTATTACATTACCTCATCATTTGAAACATGGTCACCCAGAACAGCATCAAAGCAAAACTCGTGCTTTTCCACATACGCAGTCAAGTCCACCTGCACCAACAAGGATTAAATTTCATACAATATCAGGTAAAGAAGAACAAAAATGAAGAGGGTCTATGATTCAGTGACCTTTAGTCACTGAATCATGAATTTCATATTTATCTTTAGTGACGCACACACACAAACCTTCAACTTGGTCTCATGGACAGTCAAAGAATTATCAGATACAGTCACGATATCGTCTTCCTTTTTGGCAGTTTCCTTTTTATTTAGGGGTCTTTTCCTTACCTGAAATTAAGTAATAAAAAGTAATGTTCCACATCTATAATGGCCACTGCTTGAATAATCAACCAAGTAACTAAGACCAGATAACAGATCAAAAGAATTTTCATACCACTACTTTAATTTTGGCTACACTGTTCTCTCTTCCACTAATTTCTTTTTCATTCCTAGGAAATGAACCTGAAGGCTCAGCATCCTGATCTTGACGTTGTTGCCGGTTGGATGGCACATTAAAGTCTTCTTCAAATGCTTGGTTGACACTAGGCATGAATGGTGAGGGCTCAAAAGGTTCAGATATTACATGCTGCAAAAGGAAACACATGCAATGAGCTCTCATAATGAAATTATTACCTCAAGCAGCTGCAAATGTAAGCAGTATTACACAGAAAAACCTTTTCAACAAAAAGCATCTCAGTCACATTATCAACTCCCTATTAGTAGCAAAAGATTCTCTACGTTGATAACTTGCTTTTTTATAAAATTTGCAAGATTTATGTAGTTTTTCGTCATATGAAAATTATGTTGAGAGCAGGAGTATTCAGATTAAAAATTCAAAAGTCATCTGTGTCAAGGACTTTTGTAATAGGGTGTTGGCAGGAACATCATTAATAACCAATAGCCAAGTTAATGGTGAAAGAGATTCATATTTTACCATCCCTTTAGTCAATAATAGGAAAAACTAAGAAAGTTCTATGACCTAATCCTCCCCTTGAAACGTACCTCAGATAGCAGCTCTGTGTCATCCATTGCATGAAGGTCTAATAACCCAGCTCCAAAGTCACCTCTGAACTCGGGTGAATAAAACCCATCCGAAGCGGGCAAAGCTGCTGATGTTTGAGAAGTCGGTGTATATGGCTCAGAAACTGACTCCCCATTAAAATTAAGATTTCTCATTAGCTTAAAAAGTCTTTGCTTCTCTTCAGCAGTCTGTGCTCCATAACCCTAATTAAGACCACAGATAAATTAGAACATTGAACACCAGAACGTGTCACAACAATTTTTCCATACTAAAGAATTCCTTTTATCATAAGAGAATATTACAAACTACCCGGCATTTAACTTATCAATAGTCGACTGATTACATGGACAGAACCCAAGGGACTCTTACAAAAAATTTAGCCTATCCATCGATTTTTGCTCTCTTTGAAAAATCAGTAACAAGCAAACAATCCTCCTACATTTTTTTTCTCAATAAATCCCAATCCAAACATATGGAGGCTGTAGCAAACAAAAAATTACCAACACTTGGCTAATTAAGACTAATAAATGCTGCATAGCTCAATAACTAAAATTTGGTCATACTGAGCAAGCCCTATTGGGCATGCAAGTTAATGAAAAGGTCCTGAGGCAGAAGTTAGGGAAAGTTAGTACCTGCATGAGGAGGTTAGGAAGATGACGCTGATCAACGCCTGTGGAAGCAACGGGAGACGCCAGGTGCTGCAAACCAGCGGACTGGAGCCACCGTGCCATGACGGCATCGCCTGCCTCATTTGTGGGCCCCGCATTGTGCAAAGCCCCATCGTACAGCGCCGCAGCCGCAGCATTAGTTTGCTGCATCTGGCCGCCCATGTGGCGCTGTGATCTTCTTTGAGGAGCCAACTTCGGAGATCTGTAGAACAACTCTTCGTCCAAACAAAACCAGTCAAAATATTAGCAAGAGGTTTCCATCTAACAAAGAACAGAAACGAAATGATGGTTCCGATGACAGAGTCAATACGCAATCGAGCAAAACTCACAATGAGAAGAAACTTCGGATTCAACGCGGAACCAAAAAAGGGAGATTACACCTGAAACTTGTTCCACTTTCTTCGAATCTGAAATGTCACAGATAGATTCCAACAAGAAAACTTGCATCAGAGAAGTAGAACGAAGATCGATGAAATCACAAGGAGGGATACAGTAGAAATGACAAAAAGAAAAGCAACAAATGATTACCAAAAGGAGACGAAGATATCGAACGATAGAGATCTGTGATCTGGAATATCTCCGGTAATC
The DNA here is from genome assembly GCA_000411095.1 of Aethionema arabicum. Taxonomy (NCBI): domain Eukaryota; kingdom Viridiplantae; phylum Streptophyta; class Magnoliopsida; order Brassicales; family Brassicaceae; genus Aethionema; species Aethionema arabicum. Next base: position 462,424 of record KE152099.1, on the reverse strand, counting down.
GGATCTCACGGAAGAAAAACCCTAAGCGACCCGTTTCCTTTGGCTAGAGAGAGAAATAGACAGCGAACGAGGCGAATCTGTTTAAATTTTTTCCTCACCTATCCCGTAAGCGATGCTAGGCAAGGAGAGAGAGAGAGATGAAGCGATTTTGACAAAAGTCTTAGCAAAACAAAACAAACTAATAATAAAATTCGAAAAGTCAAGTTTTCTGAAATAACAAACTAGACCCTGTGATTTCACAGCCATATTAAATTTACCCCAAACTCTGTAAATTACAAATCTAACACATCGCATCCATTTTCACCATATACCATAACGAAGATTCTGTATTAATTAACCATTTATAATTAATCTCGACTTAAGTAATGAAATAATGGCGATAAAAAATAAATAATGAAATATTGTGAGAGAATACATGTTGTGAATATAAAAAGATAATTTTTTAAATATCAATAAATGTTTAATGTAATGAAATTTGAAATTATCGTACTAAAGATGAGTCATGATTGCCACAACTTTTGACATATTCGCTTCAGTATAATATTAGTATTACATTATTAATGATAGATATTAAAGATTCCATCTAATTTTATGCCAAATTTTTTTATATTTATTATAAATATAAAAACTTGTAAAACAACAATGTTCATTTACTATATGCTTCATATGATCGCTTTCCATAAGGATATTCGTGGACCTAGTTTTTATTTGTTAAACATAAAAAAGGAATAATTATAAATAAATTCACAACATTTCTCATCGGTCAAACTTTGATTAAAAAACGTAATGTAAATTAAAATTCAATATTTGTTAATGAGACTAAGATAATTCTACCTTTTTAAGAAAATAATATAAATTGTTTTTTTCATGAGTATAAACTGATTTATAGGCAATAAAACATAACAAATAAATTTTAAAAACACAATCGTTCTTATATTCATCGCAATGAATATAAATAAGGGGGAATTGCAAAAATGCCCTCATTCCAGCCTTTTTTACAAAAATGTCATAATCCCTAACATTATACCCAACATTATAAATGGTATACCCTCACACTTTATGAAAAATTTGGAAAAATATATTCAATTAAGGTATTTTGCATAATTGATTTTTTTTTTTTAAATTTCATTTAAGCATTTTTTGCAAAAATATCATAACAATAGACTCAACAGTATAATTGGTAAACCCTACAAAAAAAGTATATTTGCAAAAAATGTCTGAATTAGGACATTTTAGGTAATTCCTCTATAAATAATCATACAATTTAAAAAATTTACAATCAATGCACAATTGATTTCTTTATAGTATTTTGCCCCAAAAAATTATAAAACATAGGAGTTATTTTTTGCAATTACTCCAATAAATTTTATTTTTTCATAATACGCAATACCCAATATTTGATGTGAGGTTGTATGAATAGTATGTTGCTTTTGTTGTACTAAAACTATAGAATTCGTCTATGGCTAACTAAATCAATTTAAATATTTATTGATCTTAGACTTTACAACTTATATAATTTTTTTAATAATATTTAAGGTAAATTTACAACTATAAATTAGAGGTAGCTATTATATTCATATCTAGATCTCATTAAATATTATTTAAAAAAACATTTGTGATGAATTGAACAGACCATTTCAAAATATAAATTTGTATTCCTTTAAATATAAAATATACTAGAAAATAAACCAACCATACAATTCAAACTAAACCAAAATTAATCAAATGAGAAATGACTAGACCCTATAGTTCACCATATATACGAATAGCTTATAATAATTAATTATGGGTTAGTTTCATAATTTCAATTTTCGATACAAAAAATTACAGAAATAAAGTTAAACTGCAAATTAAATTATTGTTTGGACCAATATTATAATTTAACTTTATTTAGGTTATGTGTGAGTTTAATCTAGAGTTAAAAGGAGGAGAATTTTGTGAAGTGGGGCAACAAAATTTGTGGGGTTACACTTTTCTTTTTTTGCTTTAGACTAAAGCTTTTTGATGCGAAGGATTCCAACTTTAGGAATAAACAGTTTAGAAGGAGTTGTCAACTTCTTCTTCTTCGATTTTAAACTTCTATATTTACACAATGACCCCTTTGATTTTGTACTGCATCACATAAATCACCCTTCTTTATTTTTCTACACCTATAGTACCCTTCGTCAACAAAAATAATAAAAAAAAGGTATAAATTGAAATCACATCAATATACATTCTACTATTGGGCTATTAATAATTGAGACAAATTAGACCAGACCATTAGCATAATTAGAATTTTACAACAAAAATTAAATTATAAAATATCACTTATGTAACCGGTTAAATTGGGTTGGACATTTTATACCATCCGAATTAACCTGATCCGAATTGTTCCGAAATAATATGAACCGAATCCGATCCAAAAATTTAAAAAATCTGAATAGTTCTAATTCTTTTTTAATTGGGGTTTTGGTTTAAATCCGAACGAACCCCGAATAATCAAAAAAATTTGATCAAATTTAAAATAAAAATAAAATAATTATTAATTATATTCAAAACAATAACATATAGATTCAAAAAATAATGTATAAAAGTAATATTTTGAAGATCATAAGCATAATTTTATTTTTTTCGTTTGATTATGGTTTTGATCCGAAATCTATACCGATCCAAATTGATCTGAACTTTAGTATCCGAATGGATCAACTTTTTCTAAATCTGAAAGATCCTAAAACCCAAAAAATCTGAATCGGACGGAACCAAACTCAAGTAAATTTAAAACTCGAATCGTGCGACTTTTTAAAACCCAAAAAACATGTCCAAAATTTCAAACCGAATTATCTGAATAATCCGAACGGTAAAACCTACGGTTAAATAAGAAATAAGAAATTAAGCATGAAATGCCTAAATTACCCCTCACATTTTTTTTTCCCCACTTAGAATTGTGATAAGAACGAACAGATAGCGGGAAATCCAATAAGTTCAAAACTTTATTACCTAAAACTCTGCGGAATCCGAACTTCTCTCAGTGGAGTCGCGGCCATGGATGAGGAGCATTTGATTGGTAGAATCGTTGCTGGAATTGAAGGAGGAGGAGAAGACGAATCTTTCTACCTCGACCTCGTTACGGATCTTAGTTCTCTCCTGGATACAGATGATCAGGAAATTCTCAACCAGTTCTATGGCAGCCTCTCGCCGTTGGCTTCATCGTTTCTCCGCTGTATCTCTTCCGCCATGGATTCGTCTATGGAGTCCGGAAGATTGGGTATCTTAGCCTCCGACGCATATCTATGTCTGCTTCTTTCGGCTAACTCTCCAGTGTTTACTTTCTTCTCCCCGGTTGCCTTTCTCTCTCTACTGGGTTCAATCCGCCGCTATCTCAAACGTTGCCACCTGGAGGATTCGGGATCTGCGGCGGATCAAGGGAATAATGTGCAGCGGGAGAGAGGGAATAAGAAGAAAAGAGGACGCGGTTCCAAGAATAGCGCGAGACATTTGAGGCATGAGAATGGGGACGATACAGAAGACGCTGGATTTGATGCAAAATTGCTATTCAGAGTACTCGAGCGGCTGGGTTCAGCTCTGAGTTTTGTTCATTTAGATAGGTTTCCGGATATCTTAAAATCTTTGGTACAAACTGTGAGCGAGATTCCTTTGTTGGCGCTGCAATATGCTGGGGTTTTGAATTTAGATCGATTGATGGAAATATGTGGGAGAATTTTGGGTGAAGTGTTGAAGGCTGACCACGGGGACTTGGCACTCACCGCCGCTGAGATTTCAAAGTCGTTAACACCATTGCTTCTGATGGGGAAACATCAGGCTAGAACTTTTGCGCTAGGGTTTGTGTCAAGGAAAATGATGGGTCTGGCTAAAGATAACCCTGAATTGAAAAAGGTGGTTTCTAATTTGCCCAAATATCTAGTTCATAAGGCACCTGAAAAGGCAGAACCGCGTGGATTCGCCGTGGAAGCGATACTGGAGATAGTAAAGTCAATGGAGTCCGAAGATCAATCAGACTTCGTTGATTTTGTGATGAAGATGGGTCAAGGTAAATCTAACTTGAGAATATTAGCTGTTGATCTTATACCAGTGTTGATAAGTTCATTGAGAGACCCCTTAGGAATTGGTTCTGAGAATGACTTGCAAGATTCTTGGGGATTAAGTTGTCTAGATGCTTTACTGAAGCGGTGTTCAGACACAAGCGCTTTGATTAGAGCACGAGCTTTGTCGAACTTGGCTCATGTCGTGGGGTTCTTGTCTGGGGATGAAAGGAGTAGGTCGATTTTGAAGCAAGCCCTTGGGTTTAATGGTGAAAATTCAAAGGGAAAAGGTATAATAACTGACCTTCTAAGGAAAAGATGTGTAGATGAGAAGGCGGCTGTAAGGAGAGCAGCCCTTGTTCTGATCACAAAGTTGACATCCCTCTTGGGCGGTTGCTTTGATGTTAGCATCCTAAAGACAATGGGCACATCTTGTTCTGATCCGCTTATAAGTATAAGAAAGGCTGCTATTTCAGCCCTTTCCGAGGTATGCTTTTTCTAACTCAGTCTTTTCCTGGTGCTATCGTGTCTAGAATATATGGGTGTGCTTACTGCTTTGTCTTTTAACGGTACAAAGTTAAGGAGATCAAATTTGCAAGCCAAAAATGTAGTTTCTAATAACTAAACCAAAAAAGTTCTAGGTGTATGAATGCGCCTATTAGTCATCTAACTGGATGAAAGAAAACATGACAACTACTTCCTATGATAGTTCTAAAATCTGATCTTTGTCTTTGCGGAACTTATCTGTACATAGGTGAGCCTAATGACTTGTTATCATGTATATATATTACTTCCTTTTTTCTCTGCTAGTGTAAATTGACAATCTTCTTTTGTTCTTTGTTTGCTCTTCCCTGTACTTTACTTTGTAGGCCTTCAGAATATGCACAGATGAAATTGTAACCACGGAATGGTTACATTCTGTTCCTCGAATGATCATGGACAATGAATCCAGCATCCAAGAAGAATGTGAGAATGTCTTTCATGAACTTGTTCTAGAAAGAATATCACGAGCTGGACATGCGCTCTCTCCAGACAATGCTTCTTCTTCTAGCAACTGCAACTCTAGTTTCAAAGATCTAGACGGAGATATTGAAGCCTTGTTTCCAGAAGGAGTTTTGGTTCTCCTAAGGGAGCTCTGCAACAGCGAGGTTTCCTCTTGGGTGAAGAAAATATGTGTAAGTTTGGGCAAGAAGAAGCGACTCAAATCAAGAGTTGCCCTTTCATTGCAGAGTATCATAAAAAAATCTGAATCACTCTGGTTAAGCCGTTCAATGTCAATAAATAAATGGACAGCTCCTGCTGGTGCTTGGTTCCTTCTTTCAGAGGTTTCAGCATATCTTCCAAACTCTATCGAATGGGAATTTCTTCACCATCACTGGCAGCTGCTTGACAAGAATGACTTGCAAGGTTTGTCAGAAACCAGTTTATTCACTACTCAACATCTCAAGTAATTGGTTTATTGTCTCCACTTATTGCTATTGGTTTGTGGTTCTATGTTTAATCCTCACATCTGCTCTAGCTATATATATACATGAATGTATCTTTCTGATAATGTTGCTACTCTGGAAGGATCAGACGAACAAGATGACGAACAGGGTGTGGAGTGTAATTCTGCGACATGGGCTGGCGATCGAGTTTATCTCTTGCAAACAATCTCCAATGTTTCTCTTCAGCTGCCATCAGAGGCTGCTGCAGATCTGGCTGACAATTTGCTGAAGAAAATCGAGAAATTTAACCTGCATTCTGCCGAGGTATTCATCAGATTAATGTTAAACCTGATATCTCCTGAAAATCAAATGCTCATGTTTTGAATGTTCGGCATCTTACTTGTTTTGTCTTACAGGAATTAGTATGAAATTATATTTGTTACCGTACTTCCTCGTAAATGGGGCCTGGTTTTTGTGCGTGTATTTTATTTTCTGTCTGAAGCATATCAGTATTCACTGGTTGCAAAAGGGATAAAGTTATCGTTACACATTTGGATTAATTATATATAGTCTTCGTGTCTCCATGATCTTAGTCAGTGCAATTCAATGGCAGGTTGATGCTCATGTTAAAGCGTTAAGAACTTTGTGCAAAAAGAAGGCGTGCGCCTCCGAGGAATCTGATATGCTTGTCAAGAAGTGGGTTGAACAAGTTCTAGCTAAAGCATTTAAGATAACCGAGAAATACATTCAGGAGGGATCCACTAAAGAACACGCTCACTCAACACCAGTAACACTTGGAAGTAGAAAAAGCAAGAGACTGGATTATGGGTCCAAGAAGCTATCAAAAGCGGTCACAGCAGTATATACCATTGGATCTTGCGTCATTATATATCCCTCCGTTGACACAGCCCAAATAGTTCCGTTGTTACATACTGTCATCACTTCAGGAGATTCCGATACAAAGCTGAAAAACAAATTGCCGCAAGCTAATCCTTTCTTGAAGCAAAAAGCCCTTCCTCTTTATAATCAGTCTTGGTTAACCATGGCGAAGATTTGTCTTGCTGATGGGAAGCTTGCTAAAAGATATATACCTCTCTTTGCACAGGTATGGCAATTTCCCAATGTTCTAAAAATCGCGCCTAGACCACCTAAATTCCGATTAATGCTGCATCCATCTAGGAGTGTTCTAGGCGCTAGGCTCCTTTTGCTGTTTGACTTGCAATTTTCCATGATAATTCCTTTGTCCTTTATTTTTTTGATTGATTCAGGAAAGCAAAATTTCAGTTGCTGGAGCATAATCCATTGAATTGTGATCAGCACTTTATTGCATAGTAGTCTCCTTTATATCTGCAGATTCTTGTAGCATATGTGAACTTCACTGATGCTTTAACTCTTGCAGGAGCTTGAAAAGAGTGATTGTGCAGCCTTGCGTAACAATCTTGTTGTGGCAATGACTGACTTTTGTGTTCACTATACAGCCATGATTGAGTGGTAAATTATCCATAAACCATCAAATATTCATTAGTCTTTCAAATGTTTATGCGGATTACATGACAAAGACTAATGGTCGTTTACCTTGATAGTTACATACCTAAGATTACGAAACGTCTTCGTGACCCTTGTGAAGTTGTTCGAAGGCAAACCTTCATACTTCTCTCAAGGTTATTACAGGTATGTTATTTTTATCTACCGTTCTTGAAATCTATGGCGGGAGATAAATTGATTGGCTTATTATCTTTGATTCAGAGAGACTACGTGAAGTGGAGAGGCGTTCTCTTCCTTCGGTTCCTTCTATCGCTTGTAGATGAATCCGAAAAGATACGTCAACTTGCAGACTTTTTATTTGGAATCATCCTGAAAGGTATGAACTCATGTACTTAGAAGACTAACATCTGTTAACTTTTAATTGATATAGAGTTCTTTTCGCTGAAAAACAAAGGTTTTTTTATGTCAAATTTATTCTTTAGAGTTTTTTCGCCAATTTATTCTCCCAGGCTTTTTTCGCTAAAATTCCTAGGATATTTTTTTGCCATTATCTCTTTTAATAATTATTATTATTATCCCATCGTGCTTTATAGTGAAGGCGCCTCTTCTAGCTTACAACAGTTTCGTGGAAGCTATTTATGTATTAAACGACTGCCGTGCCCACAATGGTCATAGTAATTCAGATTCTAAGCAATCAAGAATAAAGGATCAAGCTTTTTCTATCAGGTACTTGTGTTATACATATCCCTGGTTGTATAGGTATGTTTTCATATACAATTTCTCAAGTCAAAACCACCTAAATAACAGTGGTGTAAAGATTAGTGATTTTTTACTTGTTACATTGTTCTGCAGAGGCAATGATGAAAGGGCTAGGTCTAAAAGAATGCACATTTACATTACCTTGCTGAAACAAATGGCTCCAGAACACCTTTTAGCCACATTTGCCAAGTTATGTGCTGAGGTACTTGCAGCTGCTTCCGATGGAATGCTCAACATAGAAGATGTCACTGGCCAGTCAGTTCTACAGGTAAAACTCAAATCCCTGCACATGTGTTGTATCTAGCTGGAAAATGTTCATAACTTATCCGCCATTTTTGGTTACAGCAATGACTGTTGTTACTTCCTGCAAAACTCTTATAGTCTACGAAATACTGGTGTGTTTATAGTATAGCTTAAACCTGTCCTTTTCCTTAGCTTCTAATTCTCATTTTTCTTTTGTGATCGTTGAATCCTCATCGTTGTCTGGATGCAGGATGCGTTTCAGATCCTGGCGTGCAAAGAGATTCGTCTCTCAGCTAGCAAAGGATCATCATCTGAAACAGTAGAGATGGAGGAAGAAAGTGGAAACAACGGAGATCCTTCTGCAGCAGCAAAAGGAAGAGCCATAACACAAGCTGTAAGAAAAGGTCTGATTCAGAACACAATCCCAATCTTCATTGAACTCAAGAGGCTTTTAGAGACCAAAAACAGTCCTCTCACCGGTTCACTCATGGACTGTCTACGTGTCCTCCTTAAAGACTACAAAAACGAGATCGAAGAAATGCTAATTGCAGATAAACAACTCCAGAAAGAACTAGTTTACGATATGCAGAAACATGAAGCTGCCAAAGCAAGATCAATGGTTAATGAAAGAAGTACTACTCCTAGGGAACCAAGAGCTGTATCTCCTGGAGAAAATGACGTGGAGGTTAGAAACGAAGAACAATCGAGAGTGGCTTCAGCCGCGGCTGACGCCATTGCTGCTAAGACAGCTAGGTCGGTGTTGAGAGAAGTGAATGGAGGAGCTGCCACGCCGCCTTTGAGTTCAATGAGTGTTCCAAAGCTAAGGTCAAGCCGTGGAGATGGTTGCAGAGGTAGCCAGAGTGCTCGGCCGTCGGCTGATGTATTGGAGTCTCTAAGAAGAAGACCATCTTTCATGTCTGATGATGACAGTTAAAACACAATACTGAAGTTAGCTTCTTGTAAAGTAAAACTAGAATTTCACCCGTGCGGGATAAGATTTTAAANATATAGTGGTGGAGGCAGAAAAAATATTTAGAAGAGGATCGTAACCTTAAAATAACTATATAAACTTCACAAAAATAATTTACGGGGATCTATAAATTTTTTTTACGTGTGTCTGTTTCAAAAATCGTTTAAAATTAAAGTTATTTATAAAATTCTTTCACGTGAGTCAATTAACCTCTATTTTCAATATGCCTCCGCCACTCTATGTATGGATATGTTTGCAGAACATGAAAGTGATAGACTTAGAGATGATGACCCTATAAGAATACTTATTTTTACAAATGATCGGTAGCTTTATCAAATGTGTATGTGTAATGTGTGTATTTTTTTTTGAATATGTGTATGAGTATATGTGTACATGTCTATATTTAATTTATATATCGTATAATTATACTGTATTGCATTGTAATTTTTGTTTAGCAAATTGAACGTAAGGTTTATAACTTTCAGTGTATCCAAGTGTATTCAAAATCATTTATTTTTATTATTCGATACGCTATATATTATTTAATAATTTGTTTTGTGTTTTATGCACAAATTTAAATATAGTAATTAAGATATAATTTATTTATTTACTTTACAAAAAGATAGTTTAAGTACAAGAGTTGATACTCTATGATTTCATTATTTATTTGTTTTCTAAAACAATCGTATTAGACGGAAAAAAAACAATCGTATGTACATGTTATAGTAAATTATTAAGTTACCTCTATATAATTATTTAAAAAAGGTAATTACGTTTATATAAGTTTAGTTTATCAAATGTGGTTTTAGATATATCAATCAGTGTCAACATTATTATTTATTCGTTGTTTCTTGATTGTAAAATCACCAAGGTATAGTAGTTGAAATATGGTGGAAACAATTTTGGGGTTTTAATGATTTTGTTGATTTTAGTTTTTTCAACTGTTTTACTCACTTCAAAAAAAATACATAAACTACATGATAAACAATTAGATTTCACCACAAAAGAAAATCAATTGTTTGCGTTTTTTTAATTTTGGTTTTCAGCCACAAGCTTGATAGAATTTGTTATACGAATTGGATTGAAATTTCAAGAACGTCTACATTGGAATGTTCCTTCACTAAAGAAAATATATCAATTCTCAAAATTCTTTAGAGCGTCAATCAAGAAATGGATGTCATGGGTTCTTGGCACTTTTCTTTCTCTTCACGATCCTCATCATGTCATCATCCTCATCATCACTAATTCACTATCATCTTTCTTTTTAATTTTTTTTATCAACCCAAGCCTTTTTTGCTTTCTCTTTCTCAAAGGTGAAGGAATCACCAAGATTCTACATTATTTCTATCTCTACTTCTTTCATAAAATCATTCATTCACCTACAAATGAACACGTACAACATAAGAGAAAGACATTATTAGAAAGAGAAGAAAATAAAAATTCACTATTGAAAAATCACGGATGTCATTACCATTCCAATGAAAACTCAGTTTAGAACGATACCTATTAGGCGCCATAATCTATCTGTGATTCTCAACTTGATCTTAGAACGTGAGTTAGACGAAAAGTATTAGTCTAGTAAGAGAAAAAAACATAACTTGAAACCTTTTCGGTGTTATTTCCTCATGTTTGATAATTCTTCATGTGTGGAGTAACCATCACTTGCATGAAAAGTACATGTTTCTTTACTACCCACGTACCCTACATGCTTCAACATAAGGGCTAACGAAAGAATGATATATAAGCAATCAAAAGGCAAAAAAAGTCATAAGTTACAACTTACAAATGTTTGTCAAAAGCACGAATTAGGTCATGAAAGCTCTAGCGTGTTTGGTGTTCCTCCTAACCAAAACTGCAGAAGATGACAATGCCAGAATGGTGAATTTAAATAAAATATTATTTCCTGATTTTATTGATTTTTAAAAGGGGCATTTCAAATTTTAAATGTCAATATTTGGAATAGTAATATTTTAGTGATTTTAATGCTTTTAATTTATTGATTAATTTACCCTGATTATATTGCGAATAATTATCTGATTTTCCGATTTTGATGAGTTTAATGATTGGGAAATCACGAAGCTATGGTAGTTTAAATATGGTGGAAACGATTTCATTATAATGATTTTATTGATTTTAGTTTCTTATTTTAAAATTCACGAAGATATTCTGATTTAAATATTCGTGATCTACTAAAGGTGTTTTACTTATTTTCAAAAATTGACGTATTTACTGTGCATAATATTCTTAACGGGTTAATTGCAGATTCTATAGACTAATTTCCATTTTTTACTTCGCCTAATTAATATGTAGGACCGAGTTTATTATTGACGCACTTCATTAATTTATGACGATTTTACCTTTACCTAACCTTATAACCAAATATGTGTTTATCTATAAAATAATGAAATTTTTTGTCAATAAATCCATTTAGTAAGGGTATTTTTATTATGTACTCCTCAAATAATATAATAGAGATTTAACTTTTAAATTCACGCATTTANTTAAATTTTAAGAAATATATATATATATATATATATTTATTAAATACAAATGAATCCGATTTTTTTTTTCAATTGATGTATTTATGAACTAATTTCCGTTTTTAATAAAATTGTGTTAATATTGACCTCATTTGTTCACTAATTTTATCATTCTTTAAAATTTATTAAATAGTTGTATATTATTTAGGGATTATTTACGGTGTTTTTGGTAAGTGGTTACACATTTCATTAAATAATTTCTATTTTTTACTTTTCCAAATTATTGTATAGGATCTAGTATATTGATGAGCTAAACCATTGAATTGTGACAAATTTACCCCTACTTATACTTTAAAACAAATAAGTCTTTTTATATGTTATAGTGGCATTAGTCGTAAATAAATTATTTTTTTAGGATAATTTTCATTTTGTAATTCTTAAATAATATAATAGAAATTTCTTAAACCGAATTTAACAAATGAATTTGGTTCTATTAAACCGAATTTAATAAATTTGTTAAACCGAATATAGAAAAAAGAAACTATTATAGTTTAAAATATTAATTAATTTAAAATATTAAAGAGATTAATTTAAAATTAATTTCTGAATTTCATTTATTTACACAAAGATTTATTTATTCGGTTTATTTTTTTTAGAGAAAATAGGTTTTTAATTTCATGAAATAATATAGAAATTATGAAAGTTAAATACAATTTTGGTTCTATTATTCTAATTTTGTAAACCTGGTTAAGGTTCGGTTAATTTTGATTTCCGGTTTAGTTTATCGGGTTAACGGGTTGACCCGGAGGATCCGACTTATTCACTGGGGCAGCCCGGGCAGGTAATTTAACTCCGACAGATAAATGATAAGTGACCGAATACAATTAACTAGATAAATGATAATTTTTTTTTTTTTTTTAAATTAGTGAAATTAATTTTGCTTAATTTTGAACTGCAGTGTTCAGTAAAAAAGACTAATATTTGCACTCTGAGTATTCTTGTGCCCGCCTCGCTCTCTGTAACCCTAACCGACAAAGGAAGAGAGGACGATGCCGGCTCCGACGACGGAGATCGAGCCGATTGAGCCACAGTCGTTGAAGAAGCTCAGTTTAAAATCCCTGAAACGGGGGCTCGATCTTTTCTCCCCTGTCCATGGCCACTTCGCTCCTCCTGACGCGGAGAGGTTAGTGATTATGTAGATAGTTTTTTTTTTTCTTATCGTCTTGTTCCTCCATTGGATTACACTTGCTCTGTTTTGACGATTGGACTTTGCTATTTTTTGGTTTTGCAGTAAGCAGATTCGTCTTAGCCATAAGGTAAAGAAAAAAATTCGTCTTCTCTTTGTGTAAACTGTTCGTTTGGTCTGTATAACCTAGCTTCTGCGTTTCGTTTTTAGTAGTCTCTGTTATGCTTATTGAGTCGGTTGTATAGTTAGCATTCTAGCCGTAAAATCTCCCAACTATATCTACCATTAGTGTTTGAATTTCCAGATGTCTTACACAGTAGCTACTTATCATCAAACTAATTAAGATGTTGGATTAGTATCAACTCTCTCTTCATCATAGAACAACCGAATAGGACCTGTAAGCTGTGTATAATAATTTAGAAGTTTCTTGTATAGATGAAAGTTGCATTTGGAGGCGTAGAACCTGTGTCTCAGCCTCCTCGTCAATCTGACCGCGGCAATGAACAGGCAGCACCATCAAATGCCCTTGCCCTCCCAGGTTCTTTTCATACCATCTCCAAGGTTCTTATTGTTTGCACATACTCAATAGCCAAATCATGTGCTCCATGAATTCTGCAGGCCCAGAAGGCTCCAAGAATATTCAAAAGGGTGGGACAGAGAATGCTCTAACTGTTGGTCCAACTTTACAGCCAAGAGGCTTGTAAGTTTACGTTTTCCATTAGTTTCATTGATCAGGATGCTAATTCGTGGTCTACTTGTTGCGAGATGCTTATAAATTTTTGATTCTTGAATGGAAGGAACAATATTGGTTCTGGAAGCAGAAGCACCGCCATTGTTCCTGCAACTGGGTCCTCATCAGATAGGTTTTTGTCCCGCCCTTCCCTCTTTTATTATTTGATGGGTTCTGTATGACTTTTCATTTCGATTGTAATACATAAATGGCACAGAAATCTGTGTCCCTGAACCATACAGTGATTTATAATTCTGTGTCCTGTGTATCTCTCCATGTGCTACAGAAATCTGTCAACTTCTGCTTTAATGGAGAGAATACCTAGTAGATGGCCCCGCCCAGAGTGGCATGCGCCATGGAAGAATTACAGGGTAAGATCTCTGGCAGAGCATCATTTTTGCATCACATTGTTATAAGTTAAGTGTGCCGGTCTTCTTAGGCCTTTTGTTGGCCTCCAGAGGGCACTTTGATTTCCTTTGAGGAGCTGCTTGACATGCGGTTAATTATTTCTCACAGGTCATTCAAGGGCACTTGGGCTGGGTTAGATCTGTTGCGTTTGACCCGAGTAATGAATGGTTTTGTACTGGTTCAGCTGATCGTACTATCAAGGTAGATATGAACATTATATTAGCAGACTGATTGAGTGGCACTTGTAGCAGCAGTCTTGAATGTAGTATGTTTGCTCAAGTTTAATCTTGACTCATTCTCACCAGATATGGGATGTAGCAACTGGAGTTCTGAAGCTCACACTTACTGGACACATCGAGCAAGTACGAGGTTAGTCTCTTAAATTCTTAGTTAGTTTCTCAATAACCCTAGCAGAAGAAGTTACAAGTTTTGGCTTTCTTCCCTTCTTTTTCTTTTACAGGCCTTGCTGTAAGTAATCGACATACGTATATGTTCTCTGCTGGTGATGACAAGCAAGTCAAATGCTGGGACCTTGAGCAGAACAAGGTTAGTCATCTAGGATGGATTTCAATCCTGATCTGAACTTCTCACAACTAAATGCTTTTGGAGTTTTGCTTTCATAGGTTATCCGGTCTTATCATGGTCATTTGAGTGGTGTCTACTGCTTAGCTCTTCACCCAACTTTGGATATTTTACTAACCGGAGGACGAGACTCTGTCTGCAGGGTAAGAAAGTTACTGAAAAGATATCTCCTTTTTTATGCGTGTGCTCTTTTGTTCTGAACTTTGCTAAATTAGTAATTCAATCCCATTTTGTGTATTTGTAGGTGTGGGATATTCGTACGAAGATGCAAATTTTTGCATTGTCAGGGCATGACAACACCGTTTGTTCTGTTTTCACTCGTCCAACAGTATGCTTCTTCTCTTTGGACTTCTTTTAGATGCATACTCGTATTATCTATTCGCTTCACTTCTGCTGGCTTTCTCTCAAATAGTAGTAACTGGAACTCACTTTGATCTCTGATGTTTGCAGGACCCACAAGTTGTCACCGGATCCCATGACACCACCATCAAATTCTGGGACCTTAGATACGGTATCTTATCATTCTAATCACACTTTGTATCCTTGCTCCTCGGATAAACAGCTGATGCAAGAACATTTAAGTTACGATTATTATTATACGCAGGCAAAACGATGACGACTCTAACGCATCATAAGAAGTCTGTGAGAGCAATGACTCTCCATCCTAAAGAGTATGTGTAGTTTACATCCACTTAGTCTCCAAGATGAACCACTTGTTTAATTTCCTAATGTATCTGTTTGTTTCGTTTAGGAATGCATTTGCTTCTGCATCAGCTGACAACACCAAGAAGTTTAGTCTACCAAAGGGAGAGTTTTGCCACAACATGCTGTAAGTTTCCATTCTTAGTTCCTGCATCACCACACCCTAATAGTGATTATGGTGAAACGGTCTCACTTTTTTCGTTTTTGCAAAAAAAAACCTCAACTTTTCAATTTGGTTTTTTCAAACCGCAATCTTTCAAATTCTGGTTTTTTGCCCCCCCCATCTGTCCCTTTTTGTGAAAAAAAAACCTCACCATAAAAACCATACTACGTTGCCACAACCACTGCTAATTCAGCCGCCACCACCATCTCTAGCGCTATCCCATCTTGGATTTCAAGTATGTTTTTCTATGTTCGGTCTTTCATATTCAAGCACTAGCTATTGATTCTCTAGTCACCGTCACAACAAATGAAGATCTTGTATAATTGGGGTTTAAAAAACCAAATTAAAAGTTGAGGTTATTTTTCGCAAAAAACGGAAAAAGGTTAAGTTTTTACAGACAAACGAAGAGGTGGAGTTCATTATAAACTAAAACAATCTTGATGTCTCTCTATCGAATAGTTCGCAGCAGAAAACCATCATAAACGCAATGGCTGTAAACGAGGATGGTGTAATGGTCACTGGAGGTACACAAACTAACTTTTCTTGATAAAATTATCCTACTTTAATCATGGTTTCAACTAAAAACGTTTCCTGTAATATATACAAAATGAAGGTGACAATGGAAGCATATGGTTCTGGGACTGGAAAAGTGGTCACAGTTTCCAACAAACTGAAACTATTGTACAGCCCGGTATGTACAACTTTGTCACTTTGTTTATGCTGCTTTTGGTTCTGTAATTTATACGATGTTACTACTGTGCAACAATGGCAGGGTCACTGGAGAGTGAAGCTGGTATATATGCAGCTTGTTATGACCATACAGGTACAAGGTTAGTAACATGTGAAGCTGATAAGACAATAAAAATGTGGAAAGAAGATGATAATGCAACTCCTGAAACTCATCCTATTAACTTTAAACCACCAAAGGAGATTCGACGTTTCTAATTATGTTTCACTTCTGTAATTTGTAACTTTTATTGGTAATTTATAGCTTTACTTTATCTACTTTTTATGTTACACACTTCTTGTTGTGAACATTTTTGAGTTTTTGTTTTAAACAAGTTATTAGGTGGAACGTTGGTTTTTTGAGGTTCTGATTTTTTAGTTAATAATTCTAAAAGTGATTTTTTAGATGAATTTAAGTACACTTTAGTTTTTGTTTATTTCTATTTCAATTTGAGTCTCGTTTATATGTAGTGACTTTTTCGTATGTTTTTGTGTAAAGTCGATAAATATCATTGTTTTACTAAACAAACGATGAGAAGAACTGCTATATACAACATTATTATCACTAATTTTTCAACTACCATTAAAAAGTGTTATATTTCCAATAAAAAATAGAATAACTTTTTTGATAACTTTTTCAAATAAAATAATTTATGAATTTTTAAATAAAACTGACCATAAAAATTGAAAAAAAATCAATTATCCTTGAAAAAAAGCAAAACATATTCAACAGTTTTCAAAGTAACATAATTGTTGCTTTGAAAACTAAAGACCAAATTAATTATGTATTCCTTTTATGGATATAAAACAAGATATAGTAGTTAAAATGTGATTGACAATTTTTTAGCTTTCAATAGAACCATATACATAAAAGTTACTAAGTGAGTCAGCTAATCACCTCCAAAGTAAATGTAAAAGTAACAATTAACCTAATTATAATTAAGAAAAAAAGGAGGCCGTTACGTGATGACACTTGTGTCCGTATCCCGATACTAAAGAGACACGTTTCAGTAATCCTAAGATATTTATGTAAAATTATTAAAGAATAGTAAAGTGTCAGATGATTGTTTATTTATTTTTTACTTATTTTATGTGTTTTCTTTCAATCAGTGAATCACAAGCTACCCTTACGTGGATTTTTCACTTTTTTTCAATAATATCATAGATAATATATTATATACCATTAGAATCTTGTAAAATAACTACTATACATTTACATCATCACAATTTTTGCTAAATTGTATTTATAGCATACTAATAATCATTAAAATTGTGTTACCTTTCTTTTACGACTATAATGCATAATTTAGCCCATTAGAAAACTAATAGGCCCATGAAAAGGCCCATTAACCTAAAACATTGCACT
The DNA here is from genome assembly GCA_000411095.1 of Aethionema arabicum. Lineage (NCBI taxonomy): Eukaryota > Viridiplantae > Streptophyta > Magnoliopsida > Brassicales > Brassicaceae > Aethionema > Aethionema arabicum. Next base: position 445,175 of record KE152099.1, on the reverse strand, counting down.
CAAATCCTCTATATAACCTTGCCCAACCCTACACCTTGAGAAGTCACCGGAGAATCTGACGAGACTTAGCACCGGCGACGTTACTGCAAAAGGATTGTTTTTTTCTTCTATTGGCAAATAACTTGCCTTGGAAGAATATAACGTTCTTTTGCAGTACTAAGCTTTGCATATCTTAATATCTAAATAAATTAATGGCCGCTCTTTCATTTTCCGGCGCCGTGAAATCTCTCTTCTCCGCCGCATCCGGTGGTCTTTCTGCTTCCACCGTCTTCAGGTACACTTTTGGTTTACTGATTTGGACCGTCATTAATATATATATACACACACAAACGCACTCTTTCATTTTCTTAAACCATGTATTAATTTTACTTTTGATTTCTTCTAATTTTAAAAAAAAAATTAATAACTTAAACAAAAAAATAATATTAATTAACTAAATGAATCCAAAAAAAACTATTTAACAGATCCAGGAGTGCATTAATTAAAAATGAAAAAGAATTACCAAAATATATGAAATGAAAATATAATTTTAAAATTATTTGTATTTATATTATGTAGGAGGGGTTACGTGGCGACATCGCAGGGTGTGAAAGCAGAAGGATTCAGTAAGGTAGGTTCTACTGGAGTTATGGTGGGGAAGATGGAACAAAGAGCTGCGATGAGAGTAGGAGAAGAAGAAGTAGAGTCTACGTGGGGTCCAGATCCAGTCACGGGATACTATCGACCTGCTAATCGTGCGGCTGAGATTGATCCAGCGGAACTCAGAGAGATGCTTTTGAAAAGCAAGCCCAAGTCTTTCTAAGCATTTAATTGGTTTAGCTGGATCCATATAGTGGATCTTAACGTATACGATTATTACCTTGGTTTTTGTGTCTCTTTTACCTTTATATGACTTCTGGTTGCTTACAAATAAAATAATAAATATCATTACTATATAACATATTTGTTTTATACTTTAAACTCATTAGTCATTACACTAAACATATTAATTCAGCCCGATTATGGGCTTTTTGGGCCGCTTCGATATTTGGGCTTAAAAGAAAAGCTTACTTCTCTTTTTTTTCATTTAAATAAGACTTAACATGTGGAGAAAGGAGAATCTTCTAGGAAAAATAAATACATTGGACTGCGATGAATTTATTTGCTGTTAAACTAAAATTAACAAACCAAGAATTATAAATCGTGATTAAAGTTAACCACTACAATAATAAAACTTTAAAAATCGTGATTACTAAGTTACCCCTGAAACTCTTATATTTTATTAATGATAAAAACAACATATTTATATTTCTAAAAAAACTTAGACTTGGGTAATAAACTTCAAAAAATAAGGGAAAACACAACCCTGTATCACAACAATAATGGGAAAAAAAAAATTCCTATTTTATAACGTTCCAATCATCATTTTAACACCAATCAATAAAACCTTAAGATAAAAAAAAAATATTAAAATATACGTCTGGTTTCTTTCAATTGAGGAGAGGGAGACGTTGCGTTAATCCTTCCTCTTCATCATCACCGGTTTCACTCAAACCAGAACTTAAACCGGCCGGTTTGGCATTTCGGTAAATTCCATAAAGTATGAGTTGCAATGTCCCAAACACGAACCCCACCCCGTTTGGTACCTATTGCAAACGACCCCACAAAATATTAAATGTTGCATTTTTAGACTGATATTTTCTTTAAATAAAAATAGTCTCCCAAATAATCATTAGTTTATCTATCGTGCGCATTAAATACATAATTTCGTTAGACAATCTATAATATTTCTTTTTAAGAAGATTTTTTTATTACCATTTGTATGTTGAATGACGTTGACACAAGAAAAATCGAGTATAGTACCAATAAAACGAGAAACAAAATATTGGGGTCGTTTTAAAAAAATTGAAGAGACATGGGGTCGGTGAAATAGTACTCTTTTGTATGTTTTCCCTTTTTTGTCCTTTTTAAAATTTCCAAAGCAAGAGTAAAGGACGGGAAGAGAACATAAGGGTAAAATAGTAATTTGACTTTGTACTTACCAAAAGAAAAACATCGTGTAGGAGTAAAGCGTAAACGCCCCAAATCGCGCCGTTTAAGAACAGAAAAAACGACAACCAAAACGGCATATACTTCACGCTTTTTGTTGTCACGACTGTTTTCTGAAAATAAAAATTATACTATTAATTTAACACATTAACATATAGATTTGAGATTTTTACCTGAAATGTTTATTTATAAAGGTCCCACAAATTTTTGGTGCATTATAGCTGGAAATAAAAATTAAATAAAATGGACATATTATGATATGACAATAGTGATGTTTATATTCAGAAAATATCTACGTTACTAATTATAAAATAATATAATCATATGATGTGATATTTAAAAAACGTGCCACTTTCATGAGGTGGTTGGTCCATGACAATTATATGTATGAACGAAATTAAACTTTATTTCCAATTAAAAATGACCAACTACAGCCAAATTATAACCAGTGATGTATACTTTCATAAATAAACGAAAACATTTCCATACCATAAATGAATAAATAAATCATTAGCTTGTTTTCGGATAAATTCTAAAATAAATAAATGCTGTTTGTTCGTTTTCTGATATATACTCAAGTTAATTAAAATTTTGAAAATAATTGAATGGTTTAATTTATTATATAAAAATGGGCATATTATATAATATGGACTCACCATAGCAGAAAGAGGAGAGCCATACATTATAATGTTGAGACCAGCACATACAAATCCCATCGCATGAGAACGCGTTTTCTCATCGTCAAACGCACTTCTCGTGACCGCAATCGCAGTCGCTGGAAATAATATATTCAACATCGCTACGGCTACTATTGTACTCAACTGTAAAACAAAATAACCCAATGATAAGTTAAATACGTATTTGTAACGTATATATACATAAAAATAGACTGCTTTTACAAGTCATCATAGTATTTTCTTATACCAAGTGGATCATATATTTTATATAAAATAAAACCTTGACTTCAAAAAATTAATAAAAAATGGAAATATTTTTATAATTTAAAATATGAATAATCTGATAACCAGATCCAAATCTGAACTTCAATGCATCAGACAAAAATACAGATTTAAACCAGCTACACATCTGATCCATAAAAATCTTCAAATGAGCCAAATTAATTTAAAAATTGAACCGAATTAAACCGGACTAAACCGGGAATTTTCAATTTTGTAAAGGATGAATTCTACCTTGAGATGTCTAGGGGCAAAAAAGAGAAAAAGAGAGACATAGATGATTTCAACAAGAGCGCCAAAGCCATTAACGGTGGAGACGAGATATTCTCCGGGAGTTACAACGCCGTAATAAGTCCAGAGAGAAGAGCTCATCAGCGTGCATATATACGGCCAGCTTTTATATTCCTCCGTGGATTTTCTCTTCACTATCTTCCAAAACGTCTCCCTGAATAATTACCATTTTACCCTTTTCAATAAATTTGAATTCTAAGTTAAAAAAAACGGTTATGGATAGAGAGATGAGAGGGAGAGATTACACAGGGGAGAGGAAGACGAGTACTGAGATTACATTTCCTGCGTTTTTAAGTACAAATTAAAAGGATATATAGTCAATATATATATACACTTCACGCGTGTGTATGTATATGTAGAATTAAGGAGACACGTGCGAAGAAGGTGTATTTGTTTGTTACCTATGAGCCCGATGTAGAGACTTGCGTCTGCCATTTTTGCGATGGACAAAAAAATTCTGAGAAAAGAAGAAAGAGAGAGCAAGAGAGATGAGAGAGAGATGTAGAGAGGGCTACTTCACTCAGGAGGACAGCGTGACTTTTATTTTTATATTAGTTTTTTTTTTTAATTTCACATAAATTTGGAATAAATTGAACAATAAATTACAGTCAAAAATCGCATTTCGATGTGACAAAATATTTGGAACAAATTAATGAATCACAAATAAAAAAAATCAATAATACAATAATATACAACATTATACAAAAATAAAATAAGTCTAATTTTTATACTCCCGTTTTACGATATATACACTTTAAGGTTTTTGTACAATAATTTAGGAGGTATACAAAATTACTTATCTATCCTTATTTTGTATTATATTTTTATTTAATGTTTTATTAATAACAAGTAGTAAATAGGGGTAAAAAAAGAAATTATGTGTTTTTGTTCTCTAAAAAAATGAGAAGTTCATTTATTTTGAAACAAAATAAAAAACCTAAAAGTGTATATATTGTAAAACAGAGGGAGTATTAATTATTGTTTTGTTGATTGATTGCATATAAACTATAATAATTAATAACACACACTAGTAACAGTTTTTACAGAGTAATATTAATTGCACTATTTTTTTTCTAAAATAGATAATCTTAAATTTTTAAGTTTGATCTTATCTTATCTGAAATAATTTTTTGTTAAAAAAATATTAAAAATGGAATTTAATATGTCTTCCAAAAATTGGTCGAGCATCTTAAAATAATTTCCATTTACATAAAATGCTTATTACAGTTCTTTAATTATTATTACTAAAAAAATTTGTAGATGTGATTGAATTACACCTTATCTAAAATTATTCCCTTAATATATAAATTAATTATTTAATTTACTATATGTTATAAGAAGTTTCAGAAATAACTCTAAATAAAATGAAAATTTGAAACCAGATTAATATATAATCATATATCACTGAATTTAGCAAATTTCGTACATCTACTAGAATTTAGAAAACAGGTTTTGTTTATTTTAATTAATACTGCAAATTCATCATGCTTCCAACTATTGTCGTTACTTTAAAGGTTAGTCTATATAAATATATGATGCATTTTACTTTCATGTATATAAAGTAATTAGTATAACTATTTTGTTAATTAAATCAAAGCATGTGCCATGTGGTTGCTAAGTCAAAAATAAAATAAATATATGCATCTAAACCACTCCCTTTTTAATTACTTTTGTTGCTACTTGTTGATTTTTTTTTCCATTTTAAAGAATAATGATCGACTTAAGGTTTATTTGAAACCAATATTTAATAAACAAAAAAAAACGTATAATTATTATAAAAAAAAATACTTTGAATTCTACTTATTAGAAACATGATCTCGAATTTTTTTATTTTATTTCCCAAAAAAATCTACATCTTTCCAAAAAGATCACAATAAAGTTTAGAAAACTGTGTGTTCATTTACGATTTTGTAAGAGAGTTTCGAAAATTGTGGAATTTAAAAAAATAAAAAAGTGATATTTTAAGTTAAATATCATTTTATACTATGTAGTTAAGTGATTAGAGTGTTAATGAAAGGAAGTGAAGGGTATAATTGGTATCTTACGTGGAGATACTCCGTTTTGGAATCGTTGCTAAACTTCAACCACAACCCTTTATAATTGAAGTTTGAACGTTCATGTCACTTTCTAAAGAACTTTTGTATACAAGTTACAATAATTTATTATATTCTTTTTTGATCGAAGTTTTTACAAATACAAATATAAAATATTATTCAAAATACTTTTCTCATCAAATTTTGCAATATTTTGCAAATCTTTTTCACATAAAAATAAAAATTCTCCGACTCTTGTATATTCATTTAAAATAAATAATTTAAATAATTAACATCTACAATACAAAACCAAATTTTTTATTAATTCCTTTTAACCATAAGACCAATTCAATAGCCAAATAGCTGCACAACTGTTATTAGTAATTTTTTTAATAAAATTATGTCATTTTTAATGAAAAATAATAAAATATTTAATAAGAAAATAAATTATAATCTAGGTTTTGTAAATCTATCTCCAATAAAAATGTATTACTGTTTTTATCTTGTATTGTTTACATTGATTTTAATAGATGTTTCAAATTATGGTTTTGGTTTAATCTCACGGTTTAAGTGGCTATTTTTTTATTGTTCGATTTAGATTTGTTAGTTTCATCTAACTCGACTCGGCTATTTAATATCAAGAAAATAATAGATATAACTTCATTAGTTCAAATTGAATATTCTTGAAACCACAAAAAGATTAATAAGAAATAAGAACAAATTTCGAAGATTTTTGATTAATTAAATATAAAAAGAAATAGTATGTTTAGTCGATTTCTCTTTGAAAAAAAAACAGATCAATCCTAAATCCTGGTTAGGTTTCATTTAAATATTTTCTTTAAGAATATTTAGCTTTAATTCAGTTTACTTACAAATAAATAAATATAACGTAACTAAACAAAATTGATATTCAATTATTAAACAAGATTGATATTCAATTATTAAACAAAATTGATATTCAATTATTAAATAGAATTGATATTCAATTATTAAATAGAATTGATATTCAATTTTATTGGTTAAGATCAGACCGGTTAACCGAAAAAACAATAATGAGAGGAGAAGCATATCGAAAACGACGCCGTTGCAAAAAGCAAAGTTTGTTGCAGTCATCAGTGTTCTGACTCCGACACGAAAAATTAAAGAAATATTCTAAGTATATATGTAACGCACTCTCACTTTCCCAACTCTACGCCCTGCTTTACGCTAAATTCTTGACGAAATCTGATTTCTCTAAAGGTGAAGGGGAAAATGAGTGATGGCAGGAAGAAGAAGAGTGTGAACGGAGCTCCTCCAGTACAATCTATCTCCGATGATCGGAGATCTAGTCTTCCTGAAGTTGAAGCTTCACCACCGCCGGGGAAGCGAGCTGTTGTCAAGAGTGCTGATATGAAAGAGGATATGCAGAAGGAGGCTATCGATATTGCCATCGCTGTTAGCTTCTCTCGCTCTCTTCATTTCTCTTGTTTTTGTTTTTTGGTATATATTCTTCGGATTTAGGGATTTCTTATCTTGATCCTGGGGTTAGGGTATGTGTGATAGTACTGATTATGCCTTGGATTTTTCATCTTATTCATCAATTGATTTCTGGAGTTCGATTTGATCTTATTGCGCTCATCTATTGAATCAATCTGAAGTTTCTTGTGTACGGAACTAGATTTGGTAGTTTTTCCCTGATTCATCTGTGTTTGTGGAATACTCAATCGACTGATTCAACTAAGATTCTCGTGATTTCTTGAAGTTAATCGAGAATGATTATGTGTCGCTACTAAGCAAAGATTTATTCAAGATTCAACTCCCTTCTGTGATTCGACTTGTGTAGGCATTTGAGAAGTATAATGTGGAGAAGGATATAGCAGAGAATATAAAAAAGGAGTTTGACAAGAAGCATGGTGCTACTTGGCATTGCATCGTTGGTCGCAACTTTGGTGAGTTTCCTCATTCTCCCTAAGGCTGCATTGTTTAAATTCATAGGATTCAGGTTTGAGGAAACTGTGATTTCTTAGTAACTTTATATACTTTTGAACATTCTCTTTGATTTGATTTTGCCCTTGCTAATCCTTCTTTGATTCGAGACTGAATGAAAGTTTGTAGATCAATGGTTTGGTGACTTCCCCGTCCTAGCTAGGCTCATTTTGAAAAGGCTATTCTTCTTTTGTTTGATATGAGGCATAATACATACAGTGTATGTCATGTGTGGACTTTGTATTCAAATCTTTAGAGAAAGTTATGGATCGTGTTTCGAATCAATGGCATTTAAGTTTGAGACTGCATAGGAAATCTTACGATAAGAAATCTGAACTGGATCTTATAGCTTAGCTAGCTTCAATGGAATATACATATGGCCATCTTTAAATCTCCATAAGTTATAGCTTCTTAAACAATTAGCATTTCTGATGCATCTACTTTAGTATTCAAAGTTTCATCAGCGTAATCTAGTTTAGAACAATACATAGCTTTACTGATTGTATTCTTATTTATGAGCATAAGATAAGATTCAAACATTATACGGTTCGGAATCCTACTGCAGTTCGTGTTTGTTCCTTGCCTCTTATGTATACTGATTGCCTCTACCGCTCAATTTGCACCGCAGGTTCATACGTAACGCACGAGACTAACCATTTCGTGTACTTCTACTTGGATCAGAAGGCTGTTCTGCTTTTCAAGTCGGGTTAAGAGTTAAGAAACCAAACAATGCGATGTTCATCATGACGTTATCATCATCATCATCATCACGTTGTAGTTAGTTTCTTGATTTTCATGTATGTATGTATGTACGTATGTGTTCCTTTTAAGGCTTTTTTAACCAAAAACAAAACCATAAAAAAAAGTCTTTTTTAGTTCTTGTTAATGTCATGCATCTTGAAATGTATATTTGATTTAATTGCTTTCTATTTCTCGTTCCTGATTAGTCAATGTGGAAATATTTGAATTTTTTTGGTAATTACTTAAATGTTGTTCATTTCGAAGTTATGGGGTTTTAATGTGAAATAATAAAACTTAGGGGGTTGAAGTGTGTAAAAAGATTAGATCACAAAATTACAAATATGGTAAAGTCCTTTTTTTTCCTTCCGCGAAATTGACCAAAGCAACAAGTGTTTATCGATCGGAAAATGGCGACATCGATGATACAGAGGATGTTTTTGCAGGGAACAAAGATCGTCTGCGTCGGCCGTAACTACGCCGCTCATGCCAAAGAACTAGGCAACGCCGTCCCCAAGGTTCTTCCATATTTCTCAAATGATGAAATTCTATTCGTGCGAAGTTTATTTTTATCACTGTCATAGATCGAGAAATCGCTGAGATTGGAGCTTTTAAATTTGTTTTGGAGATATTGTTTTGGTCTTCATAGTGCGATTTGAATGTGGTTTGTATCTCTAATGTTGATTCACTCTCATCGATTGTTCTTTCGATTTACGTGAATCAGGAACCAGTTATATTCTTAAAGCCGACATCATCGTACTTGGAAAATGGGGGAACAATTGAAATACCACATCCTCTAGATTCTCTTCACCATGAGGTGGAACTTGCTCTAGTGATCGGCCAAAAGGCAAGGGATGTACCCGAATCAATAGCCATGGACTACATTGGAGGTATATATGACTAGATTACTGCATAATTTTGTCCAAATTTTGTCTCATCGCCATGGCTTCTTTTAAGTTTCTGCACTTCATCTTGAGATTTGAAGTCGTTACGGAGATTAGTCATCGATTACTATTGCAGTTATCTGTGCTTAAATAGATGTATTCTCATCCTCAGGAATGCATATTGCTGTATATAGTTGATACAGAAGTGTTTACTTCTGGTTTAGTGTAGATGCAATAATTTGAATAAGCGAGCAGACAGAGGTTGTAATCCACCTAACACAAGCATATTGCATTTTCTTTTTTCTTGTTTTCAAGGATATGCGGTTGCTCTTGATATGACTGCGAGGGAACTCCAAGCCACTGCCAAGGTAGAAAACTGTTCACTTCTGGTTTAAGTTCTTATCAATGGATATTGTGTAGGTTTACATGTATGCAATGTTCATATTAACTGTTCCATTTTGCCCTTCTTGCTTTGCCTTTACTAATTGTAGGAACCAGTCTCGCTTAGTTCCACGGCGATGATCAACATCAATTACAGAACTCATCGTTTAATGAGAAGCGTTCTATAAGTTCATAAGCCATTTATGACTAGACATTTTATATTTAGAATTCAATTCTTTGTTTTCAACTACGACCAAAAAACATGGACGTGTGGTTTTGCATAGACAAAATTCTGTTTATGTTTCTTAGCATTAATTGTGTGTTTAATTCTGGTTTTCAGGCATCTGGTCTCCCGTGGACACTTGCTAAAGGACAAGATACCTTCACTCCTATCAGCTCTGTTGTAAGTGTTTATCATGCCATGTTAAAATCTACCTCCTTGGTCTATAAATACAATAAATTATATAAAAGGATTCTGTTATTGTTCTGTTTGATTAACTTCGATTCATTGATTGCAATTTTAACCAGATTGCAGCTTATATACTGTTAGGGTCTGACTGCAAATTGTTTTGTGTTATCTTATGATGCTTCTCTTGACTTCTTCTTAAGTCTAAATTTGGTTTCTTTTGCGGCATTTCAGCTGCCAAAAGCAATGGTGCATGACCCTGATAACCTAGAACTGTGGCTAAAGGTTGATGGTGAAACAAGACAGAAAGGTTCGACGAAAGACATGATCTTCAAGGTCCCATACCTCATTAGCTACATAAGCTCTATAATGACCCTTTTCGAAGGAGATGTCATCTTGACTGGTATCTACTTAATAATAACTTATATATGTTCCTTTACATCTCAAACTTAACACTTAAGCTGAATGTAAAAAAATGTCTTTTAATTCATAGGTACACCAGAAGGTGTTGGACCTGTAAAGATAGGTCAAAAGATAACCGCTGGAATCACTGGTCTCTCCGAAGTTCACTTCGATGTCGACAGGCGTAAAAAACCCATGAGCTAAGTCTCTTTTCTTTCTTCATTTAAAAAAAAATGAAATCTTTTGTGTTGTAAAAATATTTCACAAGAAAAATGAAAGTTTTCTTCAATAAAAACATCTCTAAATTTTCATAATTATTGTTTTTTCTAGACTTACAAAAGCTTACGCTTGCTAAGTAAACTTGAAGTTCCTCTTCATTTTTTGATATATTTAAACTCAAAACAGTTGACTCTAAAAGTTGAGAAAATAGTCGTGGATGTGTTTACTTATTTCGTCAGGTCTCTCCTCATGGAGAAAGTGACCAACACCTTCCATTACGACAACTTCATCCAACATCGGTACGTGACTCTTAAACCGGCCACCATGTATATACTCTTGTGTCCCCGGTATATGATAGGTCAAGTCACAGTCACCAATTATAAACTTCACCGGAACTTTAACCTGAGCTTTTGACAGTGACCCCATCAGCTCCCATGTTCTACAAAAACAGCAAGCAAAACGTCACTAAAGAAAGAAGAAACTTGTGGAAGACATGAAAGGTTCTGATCTCAGTTTATGGAACTTCAAATCTGAATCAAAGTTCAAAGTCATCAGCATATAACAGGTAACATACCGGTCCATGTTTCGATAGTAGTTCACTGGTCCAGTAAACCCTTTCTTCTCGTACTTGGAAACGTAATATTTTAGATCATAATCAGTAAGCCACGAGGGTAGAGAAACAAGATCATCATTACGTTTTCCTTTAGGCATAAGAATAGGACCTGGATTACGATATGTTAACATCTCTAGTAGAACTCGTTCCGTACCAATTTTAGCAAATTCCTCCTCTATTTCCCCTAATTCCTGTAACATAAAACCAATGTTCAAAAAAACCCTAGACGATATCTAGGCGGTGACAGTTAGCCTAGCGCCTAGAACGCCTAGTCGAGGTCTAAGCGATTTTGAAGCGGTTTAGGCGGGTTCAGTATAAACCACCTAACACCGCCAAACCTAGCTCCCGCCAAGTATAAAAATCAAAGTGGTCCATGAGCGCCTAGGCGCCACCTAGACGGCCGCCTAGCCCGCTTTTTAAACATGCATAAAACCCATTATTCCATAGGAAACAGCTAAACGTATATGAACAAGTAAACTCAGTATTGAAAATTAGCTAAGTTCATAAGAGTCAAACTTGAATTTATTCATTAGCAAGAGAATCATCATGTATATGGACCTGAAATCTGCAGATGTAGTAGTCATCGCCATAGTAAGATTTAAATGTAGGGATCGGTTTTCTCTTAGGATTCCAAGGATCGAATACAACACTCATGTTAACCAGAGCTTTAACCCTATCAGGTCGAAGAAGACAAAGATGCCAAGCGATAATCGCACCCCAATCATGTCCCACGACGAACACCTTCTCTCGATCTCCAACAATGGCGTCAATCAATCCAATCAGATCGCCAACAACGTGAAGACCTGTGTACGCTTCTACACTCTCCGGCGCGTCTGTGTCACCGTAGCCGCGTAAATCCGGTGCTATAGTCCGGTAACCTAACGAAGAGAGTGCCGTCATTTGATGTCGCCACGTGTACCAGAGTTCTGGAAATCCATGG